>PVIC010016862.1:0-33400 GCA_004025085.1 Thryonomys swinderianus
CCCTTCCCTTCCCTTCCCTTCCTTCCCTTTCTTTTCTTTTCTACACTGGGGATTGAACCCAAGGCCTCTGCACTAAGCTACAATTCCTATCCTTTTGTTATTTTTGACTTAGAGCCTGGGTTTCACTTAGGTCATAAAGTTACTCAGGCTGAGCTTGAGCTTGTGAGTCTCCTGCCTCAGCCTCCAAGAGTGCTGACGTTACAGGCGTGTGTCACCATGCCCAGCTCTGGCCGCACACTTTTCTGGCCTTTGGGGAACTCAGACAACCTCTTCACAGCAGACTCTGAATCCGAGCTGAACAGGCAGGTCCGCAGGGAGTCCCACCAGCCTCAGGCCTGGGGCTGGCATCGAGCACATGCTGTGCCTTTCCTGCCCTTCATCCTGTGGGCCTGGCCACTAAGCCTCGCTCCCCGTTGGGTCTTGGAGAATCATTTGCATGTTTCAGTGTATCTAGAATGGTGCCCAGCGCAGAATAACTTTCCTTTTCAGATGGTGAAGGGAGACACAGGATCAGGGACTCCTCTCTGCTGTACCAAGGCCCCTTAAGGGGTTATCGTTACCTTCCCAGAAGGAGGCACCTCCGGGCTTCTGAAATGAAAATTGAGAGGCTAAAAGCCCAAGGAGAGTGGCTTGGGCAGCAAGCCTAGCCCTGGATCCACTTGCCAATGTGCCTGTCATCCCTCCGGGAGAGGCTGAGCCCCGCGCGCGCAGAGCCCCAGAGAGGCAGTTATCTGAGTGTAAAGAAGGGTAGTGGGCAGGAAGGGCACAGGTGGCACAAACCCTGCTGCTTATGCATGTGTGGTCCTGCGCCTCACCTCCAGTGCTTCTGTCACCTCCAGCAATGCCTCCAGCCTGGTATCCCAGCGCATACCTTCTGTCCGATCCTCACGACACACGCGAGCATCTCAGACTCCTTCCTGCTGTAACTTGACAGGCTGCCTCGGCGAGATGTATTTCCAGCCATCCTCTTGTTTGCTAACTCAAGAGGTGTCCCTTTTCTAGTACCAAAACCCCAGTCCCTCTACTAGCGATCACAGTGTCATGCGATAGACAATCACTAGCTCAATGCGAGGGATTGTGTTCCCCCCAACCCAGGAGGTCGCCTAAGAAATTGATTGGAGACGTGTTCTGTCTTCGGGGCTTGGGTGCTCAGCTTGCACACATGTGTGTGTTAACTGCAGGGTGAGCTCTTGGCTGCCATGGCCTGCAGAGTGTGCAAACACGGAAAGACGGTGGGAAGACCTGAGCCGGAGAGGCCGGAGGCTTCTGCGAACCTCCAGCCTCCTGATCTACCGTCCTGTGCCTTCAGTCTCTCAGTTTGCATTTCAGGTCCAGGAATTCCACCCCGGGGCTCACACCTGCTCTGCACCCTGCAGCTTAGAGGCTCTTTCTACTACCACCTTTCTCTGTGTTTCAGAATTGAGCTTTGCTTTGTTGTGGGATATGCACGTTCTCTTTGCTTTTGATCTGCTCTGGAATCTCAGGTGAGACATCCCATCTTCCTCTTGCATTCGTTACATGGTCAGAGCCAGTTAGAATTTCCCAATGTAGCTGCCCATTGTTTTGTGCTTATCTCTGTAATGGCTCTTCGAGGCCACTGTGGTGGCAGAGAGAGAGCTTAAAAATGAAGTTAACTGACTTTAGAACCAGACCTCACCTCTTCAGTGCCTTGGGGGCTTGGCATGGTATCCTGTCTTCCGGGGGCACTTGAGAGAATGTGTGCCAACAGATGTCCCACCGGTTTGCTGTTAACTTGGCCAAGGCATGGAGCTAGAAAGGGTGGGTCACTTCATAACATCTGCACTCATAACAGATGAGATGAACATCTACTTTGTTACTCTACACAGCATCTCTTTCTCCATTTTTGTGATTTCCTTGAGATAACCACATATCTGTTTCAGTGATCAACAGATAAGCAAAATAAATTTAGAGGCTTACATTTAAAAAAAAAATAACCTGGGCTGGAGATTTAGCTGAGTGGTTCCAATGCCTGCCTGGCAAGCACAAGATCCCTGTTCAATCCCAGTAACCACATACAACAACACTGGCTGTGGTGACTCACACCCACCGGCCATCAATACCACATACCACAGTGCCGGGCGTGGTGGCTCACGCCTGTCATCCCAGCACTCGGGAGGCAGAGGCAGGAGGATTGCTGAGTTCGAGGCTTGCCTGTGCTACAGAGTGAACTCAGGGCCAGCCTGAACTACAAAGCGAGACCTTGTATCAAAAAAAAAAAGAACAGAGATTTATTTGCTACATGTCTGGAATCCAAGAAGTCCAGCATCAAGAAGCTTGGAACATACAAGGGTCTTCTTGCTGTGTTGCTCCATGGTACAGGGCAGAGGGACAGGAGAGCACTCACGAGGGAGGGCAAAGGGCAGGCAAGAAGGCTCATCCTTTCATCAGGACCTCTTTCCCCAAATTAGTAACTTCTGCAGTAACACAGCCTGTTCATGAGTTCAGAGCCCTTTTGGAGGCCTCACCTCTCAACACTTTTTTCTTTCCCCATACCAGGGATCGAACTCAGGACCTCACACTTGCCAGGCAGGCGCAGTGCCACTGAGCTACATTCCCAGCACTCAATCTTGTTGCACTGAGAGTTAAGTTTCCACACATGAAGTCTGAGGGACCCATTCACATCACAACACTAAGACACCTAACCATGGAAAACTGCCTGGGGAGGTTCCAGTCAGAACTCTGGTGCCCTGGTAAGGAAGATGGCCAACTGGTCCAGATCCAGACAGTCGGATTTTCTGCTCTTACTTCTATGGACACAAACCCTACCCTGGCAATTAGTTCCAGAACAGGCAGCCGGATTCAAGTGGATTCACTCCGACCACTCTTTAAGATTTAATAAACTGTAGTAGGAGTTTGATTAGCTGGGATGACTTGAGCCTAAAGCTGTCTGTAGCCTGTGAGCTCTCCAGAGCTTCCACCAAAGTTCTTCTGCTTTAGGAAACAGTGATACAAATATTCAGAAAGGAGCAGAGTGGGTAGAGAACTTGAGAGGGTGGTACGAGCCAGGCAAAAACAGTGATGACGACAGTCTTTGTGAGGCTTATTATAGTCCCTGGACATTTAACTATATAAAGAAACCAAAGCTCTTTTGCTAACACTAGTTTTATGTTGGTGCTTGTTGTCTCTGGTCAAACAGCGTCAAGCTGGAAGGAGTCATTCATTATGGTTTGAAAGTTATCACAATGGAGATAACTATTACTGTGTCAGAGGATGGCATACATTTCTTTTTTTTTTTTTTGAGACAGGGTCTCGCTTTGCAGTTCAGGCTGGCCCTGAGCTCACTATGTAGCCCAGGGAAGCCTTGAACTCAGCAATCCTCCTGCCTCTGCCTCCCGAGTGCTGGGATTACAGGCATGAGCCACCACGCCTGGTGGCATACATTTCTTTATGTGATGCTCATAGAAACCTTGATGGATAAACACTACTTTATCCATTTTTTATACACAAGGAAACAGAAGCCCAGAGAGGTTTATGTTGTATTCTAAAGTAACAACCAGTAAATGACATAGCTTTGCTTGAACTCTTCTAAATAATAAAGCTGTACCAGTCATGACTCTACCGCTCCTGGCGGCTCATAGAGTAGGCAGCAAGCCACGGTTAGGGTGAGGAGGGTTTGTGTGACTTCTGGGGACAAAGCTGCCAGCAACACAAGCCATTCTGAGAAAAGGGGATCCTTGAGTCCCTGTAAGTTCTTCTTTGAGGCGTCTTCCTAGAATCAGCAACTTGTGGTTATAACTAAGCAGAACTGGGCCAACAGTTAGTCTAATATTTAGGGGGAAAAGTGCGTGCATTCCACAGGCACCTTCTGGTGTCAACTAGACAGGAAGAAGAAGGGAAAGAATAAGAGTGCAGGTTCCTTCCAGCTTTGGGGTCCCTTGGAAGGTTCCGGAAGGCTCCTAAGTTCTCTGCTCAGTTTCGGATTCCTTCTCCCCTCTGTCATTTGCAAGCCACTCTGAGAATCCTTGATGAAGGAGGTGTCTCATGAGGATGGAGGCCTGCAGAGCAGACAAGGGCAGCCTGGAGATTAGACAGTTTTCCAAATATCAAAACAACTCCCCTGCCTCTTAAACATTTCTATCAATACTCACTACTCGTAGGGTTCAGTGCAAGGCCAGGATGCCATAGCTGGTAAATGTCTGCATACAAGAGAGGCAGGCACTGGCCTCGCACTGACTGTGCACCTGCAAAGTACTTAGCCAATAGTAAACCTCTGACACAGCTTCAGATATGGAAGCTGGTGCTAAACCTTCTCCCTGGATTGGAGGCTCTACCGCCCTGAGCAAAAATTATGCAGAATTCACCTTTTGATGGAAATGGATTTGAGGCCCCAGAGAAATAAATACGTAAAACACACACCTGATATCCTAAGCATACATCTTTCTGTCCCCTTGGCAGCCCCGGGGGTGGTTAGTGTTGGCATGTTTGGCCTCCCTGGCTCCCACTTGGCTTAGAGGTCATCTTCCCCACTCCACAATCTATTGACTTTCAGAATAACCTTCAGGACTTCTTCCCCTGGAACCCGGAAAAGCCCTTACTTGCCAGGAGATGTTAAAATCTAGTTTACATGAGACTCATCAGCAGTAACTGACTCATCATTTGCTCCCCATTTGGACAGTAGGTGGGAGACTGACCCTCTTTTATGGGTCAGGGAGGGAGGGACAGGGACCTTTGACTTCCAAGTGAAGGAAGGGGATGTT
Source organism: Thryonomys swinderianus (assembly GCA_004025085.1). Taxonomy (NCBI): domain Eukaryota; kingdom Metazoa; phylum Chordata; class Mammalia; order Rodentia; family Thryonomyidae; genus Thryonomys; species Thryonomys swinderianus. The sequence continues at coordinate 4,719 of PVIC010016862.1, forward strand.
AGACTATTCTTCCCTGTGCTTGGGTAGCTATGGATGCCCACACTTACCGTGCAGCCCCTGCTCCCAGCTATGACCAGACCCTGTGCTACCCAGCTCCCCCAGCTCCCTCTGCCTCTCCCCAGTGCTCTTTTATAAGCCACCAGCCCTTCTGGCTGCCAGGCCTTCTGAACACATCTCCACCCCCAAAAGAACCAGTCTTTACCCAAAGGGCCCTGGGATAATGGCCCTTTTGTGGATACTGGCAGTTCCTTTGCTGGAACTGGACTCTGTTTACTTCTCATACTTACCAGTGAACATTCAGCAGAGTGAAGATAGTTTCTGTGATAATCTGTAGGGCTGCCATAGTAAAATGCCACAGTTAGGTGGCTTGAACAACCGAAACGTATTTCCTCCCAATTCTGGAGGCTTGAAGTCAATGTCAAAGTCAAGGTTGGTCTTTAGTCAAGTGTATCTTGAGGCCTCCTACCTGTGTCTTCAGGTGACCTTTTATCTGTGTGTATGAATGACGACTGAGAAAGTGTGAGAGCTCCGGGGTCTCTTTCTTTTCTCATAAGGACTTCAGTCCTATCAAATTAGGGCTCTATCTCTATGACCTCATTTAACGTTAGTTCCCTCTGGAAAGGCCCTATCTCCAAATGCAGTCAGAGTGGAGGTTGGGGCTTCAGCGCATGAATGAGGTAAAGAAAGACAATTCAGTCTATAATAATCACCTAACTCAGGATAAATCCAAACACTGCCCAGAGTCTGGAGGTCACCTATTCACCTTTGACCAGAATCCTCAAAAGCCAAGGCTAAATTTGAGCTTTCCCTATGTTCTTGAATGTGTTCTTAGGCTGACCATAGCCATCTTCACATACTGAAAGACACAGACGGACTCAGAAGTCTTTTCTGAGCCTCCACCAGCTCTGCAGACCCTACTTAACCCCCATCCCACTGCATAATTCCTCGTCATTCTCCGCTTGCTCTGTATCAGTGCAGTCAGAAATGTGCATCAAACCTCAGGAGCCTCCTTCTGTGCTCCGAAGCCCCTGCCTTTTGGTATGGCAGCCCAGCTTGCTGAGCAAGAAGCCTGTGGGTAGATGTCAAGTGGAGCTTCGGAGCAGCTGCCCACAGCAGAGCCACGTCTGGAACTCCCTTGCCCAGCAGCGTGCTGAGGGCTCCTCCCCAGGATCAAGACTGGGCCCCGTGCTTATGGCTCTGCTCCTTCCCTCCAAGGGGTGGGGGCAGGGTGTCCCTTTCCATCTCTCTCCAAACCCAGTGACTTGACAAACACAGTCTCACTTCCGTTCTCCTTTCCCTGGGCTTCCTCTTTGCCTCCTGTGTCAGGGGACTCAATAATCTGGACCTGGTGCAGCCACACAGATGCCCCACAGTGGCCCCGCTGTCCAGTCTAGGAAGCAGTGAGACCCATGGCCTCCTGCAGACCCCAGCTGGTCTCAGGATTCCCCGGAGATCTGTGAGGCCTCCTGACCTGGCTGCTGCCTCCTGTTATGTCCATATTTATGTCGCCCTAGCCTTATCTCCCTCCTGCCAGTTCATTTTTCATTCATTTACTCAACAAATATAACACCCAGATTCTAATTATGAGCTGGGGCTACAACAGTGAGCGAGTCAAACAAGTTTCCTGTCTGAATGCAGCATATTGTCTAATCGGAGCAACAAAAGAAACCAGCAATGGGAATACAAAGGGTACCGACCCTGAAGAGGACAGGAAAGGATGCCAGGGGAGCACCCAGTCATGGCCTGTGCTGGTTTTCCAGGGCTGCTGTTGTAAAACACATCCCTGCTATTGCTGAAAAGACAGAAATCTACTTTCACAGAGTCTAGAGATAAGGAGTCTGAAATCAAGTTGTTGGTGGGTGTGTCCCCGGTAAGGTGCCAGGAGAGGACCCGGTCCCATGTCTGCCTAGCTTCCGGTGGTTATTGGTGGGTCTTGCCATTCCCTGACTGCCAGCTACATCTATGTGTCTAGTCACATGCCCTTCTCCCTGTGGGTCGGCATCCAGCTTCTTGTTTATAAAAACATTAGGAGTTATTTGAGGGCCCGTCCTAATCCAGTAGGGTCTCACTTTGTCAGCCCTATTTCCCAACAAGGTCACTTTTACAGGTAGTTGGAGTTGGAGGACTTGATCGTGTATTTTAGGGGAATATAATTCAATTCACAATAGGGTCCTATATGTGGACTTGGATCATCAGCTTCTTGGAGGAAGTGAAATTAACCTTTGTAAGTGAGTCGGAGTTAGCCAGGTGAAGAATGAATTCCAGGGCAGGAGAGGTTGGAGCACTGGAAGCAATAAACAATATTTGGCCTCGATGGTGCATTCATTTGGAAATAAGATTGCTATGTGAAGGAACCAGGGCTGGAAGGCACAGGATCTTGCATTACATGTTAAGGGGTTTGGACTCTATTTTCAGAACAATAGGGAGCAACAGAAAATTTTTATGCAAGAGTTTGGCACGGCCATGTTTGAATTACAGAAACATCAGTGTTATGGCTACATGGAGAATTGATGGAAGGGTCACCCTGTGAACAGAGAGATGGATGGGGACTACTTCATCTTGGTCCAAAGTAAAGAAGATAACCGTAAGTAGGGCATAGGAAGTGAAGGAAAGTGGATGGGTTGGGGAAATATTTATGAAATGGAATCAATAGTACTGTATGATTAAAAGGATGTGGTGAGATGAAAGGGAGGAACAAACAGGGGTTTCAGGCTGACCTCTGGTCTATCAAACTCCCAGGAAGGATAGACTGCACTGCCCACTGGGGCTTATGCGAAGAAGGTGGAGTCCCCTACCCAAGGAATGTACATGGATGCTTCGACTTTGACATGAAATGCACACAGCATTTACACAGTGTGGTGCCGAGTCTCTGGAGGGCGAGGGTCCTTTAAAGGAAGCTGTAGTCGGGCTTCCACCAACACAGTGAAGCCAAAAGTTATTACATTATCTGGAGGAAGTGCGTCTCACAGGAGGATAGTGCAGTCAACCACACCGGCTTTCACATGGGGGTGGGCGGTAGGAATAGAGCAGCGAAGGGAGGAGATCGGCAGGAAGAGTTGTGGCCACCAGTTGGAAGAGGGAGCTCCGGGTCACTGTGACACCCAACTTTTCTCTGGCGTTTCCCCATCTCCCTTTTCATTTCCTCCTCCATCTTTTCCTAGTGCTCTGTGCTGATGATTTCTGTGTCCCCTTTCTCACCCCAGCTAACCTGGGCTCACCTTTCTACCGCTGGACGGTGGTCTCCAGGCTAGCTAGCTCCCGGGCGGCTCACAACAGGCCTCAGTGCCTGGTCTCAGGCACACAGTCTCCGGCCCACGAGAGGTCGCAGAAGCTACCAACTCGGACCGTCTTTCAAGAGAAAGCAGCTGAACAAGAAAGATGGAAATGAAGTTACATTTCAGAGTTTGAGAATTACAGAGGTTTTAAATACTGGATGGGGGGGGGGAACCCCAGGCTAACAAGAGTTGCTATTTCTGAAGTCGTTCGCTGCGCTAAAAGCTTTGCAGGCATCATCTCATCTGATCTCCACAACCCCCTAAATGTTGCTATCTATGCTTCACAGATGAGGAATGGCGGTTTAGAAAGTTAAGTGATTCGTCCACAGTCACACAACTTGCCCAAGGTCATACAATAAGTAGGTGGCAAAGTTCAGAAGGAAACGGGTCGTTTTGATTTTTTTTTTTTAAACCTGAGTTGTTGATCCTTCCGTTTCCTGTCTCCTAGCACCAAGGATCTTGGTGACACCGTGTCTGCCACAACTCCGTCAGTTAGAAGTGGGATGGTCACGTGACCAAAGCAACTCCGCAACAAGGGTACTTGAGATTTTAAAAAAAAGAGTCTCGGATACAGAAGTTATGTTAATGTTATTCTTTGCCTTGTAGCTTATTATCATAAAAAGTTTATGCAAGGCCTTCTGTTGTTTTATAAGCTTTCTCCCTACTTCATCCTCAGTGCTATTCCCTTTCTTCCCCTAGGTACTCAACTCAGTATATATGATCTACAGCCTTATATACTCATGGATCTTGTTAAAATCTAATGTTGTTTTGTGTAGTGTATGTGTTTTTAATTTACACTAATGGTATTATGCTATAAATCTCATTCTTTCTTACTTTTCCCCCTCTGTACTATGCCTTAAGATCTGTTCTTTGCACAGCTACTTCATAATTTAAAATGCACCCTTCGTCTTTTTCTTGTCCCTTCTCTCAGATTTCAGCAAAATAGAGACAGTGGTGGGATCATCTTTCTAGTACATTTCCCTTATGAATCTGTACAGAAATGGCTCTGGGCTGTACACACAGGAAGGGATTGCTAGTCCATAGACTTCATGCAAACATAGTTATACTAACTATTTCCATGACATTTCCTAGAATCTCTCTACCAACTTATTTTGTCATTAGCGAGGGTTCCTCCTTTTTTTTTTTTTTTTTGAATGCCTGGAAACTTTATTTAGTGTCTGCAGAGATTTCCCTTACTCCTGGAAACAGCCCTCGGGTTTACAATCCACTGACTGCAGGGGCAGCCCCAGCCCTAAGAGCAGGACAGGAGCTGAAACCGGCTTGGGCCTGCTCGGCTCTTTTGATGGATACACAGCAAACAGCAGTATCCGGCCGAGCCCCTCCTGTTGTGTTTCCTTCTGTTTGTCCGCTCCGAAGCTAGCCTAGTGTCTACCGCACAGGCTTCGTGAGGCACGAAAGGGCAGCCCCCAAGAGAAAGAACTGATCAGCGCCCCGGCCCCGCCTGACTTAGAAAGGAGGACAGGAGAGACGCCTCCGGCTCGCTGTCCCGCACTCGCGTCAGATCCGTGCGGAGATCTTACGTTGTCTCAGTTGTGCTGTGTGACGGAGCCCCAGCGACCCTGGTGGATTCAGGAGCGGCTCGGACCCCCTACTCCCGACCAGAGAGGTCTCCGGGGCATTGACCCCTCCCGGGCCGAGTCCGCTCCCCCGGGAAGGTCCTGTCCCCTGAACCGCGTGGTGCGCGCTGGTCGGTAAAACGCCGCTGGTCCCGCTTCCTAACTCATCACCTTTTTCTCTAATACTTGGCTGCAGCCGGCTGTCTAATTGCATAACTCCCTGGAGGGTGACTGACATGCAAGAACGAGGTGAAAGACCATGGGACTCGCCCGGTCACCTACCTCAGAATAGTAGCTTCTCCCCAGCTGCTGGCATCAGCTGTCCACACACCTGCCTGGCATTGTGACATCGGCAAATCTGCCTCTTTCTCTATATTGATGGTTCCATCCCTATTTCATCAGAGTTGTTCATAGCATTGGATAACAATTAGGATCAGCTGTGCTTCGTGGTGTTCTTGTGTCTGGGGAGGCACCTGTCCTGCTGGTATCTTCTCAGCCCTTCATATGTTTGGTTGCAAGTACAGCTGGGGTTCTCCTCATTTTTAGCTCCAGCCTAGCATGGCCTCAGTTGACCTGGCCCTCTCAGTCTCAGATTATCTCTCCTCCCTATCCTCATAAACACTCTCCCGCCTGGGTGGGAGTCCCAGTATTCCTTCCTGCCTAGGACAGATGATTATTTGCATGAGTAAGAGATAATTTAGCTTTGCATTTTTCACTATGCAAGAAAAGACATTTTCTTAAATTTACTTGTAGGTGGGGGCCCAGTCAGGAAGAAGTGGTGCCTCTTCCCTTCCATTCTATCCCTTTGAGTTTCCAAGGTTGGATTTCTTCCTGATTGACCATCAATATTGTCTTAATTACATTTTTCTCCTTGCTGAGACAAAATATCCAACACTGAAAGTTAAAGGAGGAAAAGTTTATTGTAGCTCACAGGTTGTACAGGTTTCAGTCCATAATTGGTTGGCTTCAAGGCAGAGTGGAATGACAGGGGCATCACAGAAGAGAAACTGTTCATGGCAGGCTGAAGGCAGCAAAGCAGTGAAGTAGCAGCAGCAAGCAACTGCAGCATTCCTCCTCTGTCCCTTATACTCCATCCAGAACACCTGAAGTTGTAGATAGCACATGCACTTATGATGCAATGGCCTTATTCCAAGCATAACATGCCTGAGATCCAACCATTTCTGAAATGCCCCACCTTTGACCACAGGAGGCTTTGGCGGGGGGAGATATCTAGGTATAAACCATAATAAAGATCCATTGGGGATAAAAAGTGGAATAAATTGTCTGTGTTTTGAATTTGACAAAGGAGCTAGTATAGACCTGACAGTGACCAAGTCAGGACAAAAAAAAAAACTGGTCTAGGAACTGCTCTAAGTTTGTAAACCGACTTAGAAATTATGGATGATACTCCATCCCTGGAGCAATTATATGTAAGTAGAAGAGGAAGCAAAAAAGATGATGTTTAGAAAGAGACTACAGTGAAGCAGAAGAGCATAGCAAAGCAAAGATGAAAGACCATATGGAATCAAGAGCAGAAACAAATGGGAAGAGTCCCTGCTTGACAACTGTATCCGTTTATTGTCGTCGCAAACATGCTGAATAAGAGACAACCATAAATTCTCAGTGTCATATGACAAGTACTACTATTTAGTCTCTGCATCTTTTGATCATCTGGGGTTGGTTGATAGAAGCTGGGTGTAGTTCTGTGAGTCTCAGCCAGGCTCACTTGTGCATCTGTGGCTGGGGGGGGGTTTGGTTGATCTAGGCTGGGCTCTGTTGGTAGTACCTCAGCCGCACATCTTTATTTTCCTTCTGGCATTAATAGACTAGGCCTGGTGTGTCATCCCCATAGTAGTGGCAAAGTTCAAGACAAGACCAGTGGTGCACGTGCTTTTCAAAGCTTTGGGGTTATGTAGCTTTGAAATGATTCCAAATACTTAGATAGTTTGAAACATGAACAATACCTGTTTTGCTGTGATAAGAGCTTGGAGCTTACTTCCTGTCTCCTTAAGAACATGACGATGAGCACTCCTTCCCCTCAGCAATGTTACATCACATCTTATCAGACCACATAGGTGAGTTATTAACCTTTACCAGCCTTCGAAACAGAAATAAATCTGTTTTTTACGAACCCTTTGAGAGCTAGGCTGTGACAGGCCACACTCTATCAGTCAAACGCTTGTCTGAAGACTGATGGCTCAGGTAGCAACAGGAACGCATGTTGTTAGTCTTAGAACAAACCTGGTGGTGTCAAGAAGCCCAACATATTACTGTGGATCCCTGCTCTGTTGAAGTCAGTCTTTCCTGAGAAAGTTAAGCTGGTGTGTTCAAGGTACACCTCAGATTTTAATTAGAGTTCACACTCCTCAGAGGCATACTTCTCCCCGAACTCGGCAGCAGACTCTAATCATTCTGCTGTTCACTCTCTCTGTAGTCAGTGAGTGTACTTCCATCTACAATGAGTTTTCTCAGAGCTTTGTTCACATTATTTTCCCAGCTATAAGCCTTGTGGAAAAAAAAAGAAAGTTGTCTGTGTGGAAATAAACTGGATGATTTGTGAAATTATACTCAGATTATCTTTATTTTTTCTGGTAACTACAAGAAACGTTTGGTCACATAACACTTATTGTGATTTCATTGGCCAAACAATACACATAGCAAAGGGTAGAGAAACTATCCATTGCTCCAGATAATTCCCTTGTTAACACAGACGGAGGCAGCTGAGCAGATAAGGATTTGGGGTGATACAGTGTTCTACTACTTCTGTGAGGCTTAGTCCCTCTCCTTTACTCCATCTCATTTGAGTGGCTTTCCTTTCTTTACCAAATAATTCCTAATCAAGCAAATAAAAACTACATTTTTTTCCCCTCTGTGATTTCATAAAACTTCAGGATGTGGCTGATGTGACCAGACTGACTTCTTTCTGTCTTTCTTAAGGGCGAGAACATGGGACTGGTCAGAAGACACAGTGGATTCTTGACCAAGCCCAAGGGGAGACATGAACTTTACCAGCCGGTGAGAAAGGACCACTAAAGGGTTATTTTCATTAGAAACTTGTCCTCCTCACCATCTAGGGAACCTGGTGGAATTCTCAGGAGAACTGTCTGGAGAAGAGATTGGCTGAGGCACAGCCTCTGGGTAGCAAGTGGAGTGGTTCTCAGCATCACCTAGAGCGTCCGAGAGGTCCAAAAGGTGACAGATACCAATAGACACTTGTTCACGAGAGGGAGACCTAGGATGCAAGGGTCAGAGCTCAGTGGGCCCAGGCCCAGGCCCAGGAAAGAAGACTCTAGTGAGCTTCATGCTCCCCTAAGCATCTGAAGCTTTGTCTCTTCGGGTGCAGGAAACGAAGCAACATATGACTCCTGGATGTGGGGAAGCTTCAGATGTCTTCCCACACCTGGGTCCCACAGGCCAGGGTCTATGTGTTTACCGCACTTCAGGGCGCCAGGGCAGATAAGAAGAAGCACCCACAGACCTGGCTATCCAGGCAGGTGCTTCCCCTACCTCCTTCCTTCTGCGTACCTTCTTGGTGGGTCAGGACAGCCTGGACAGACCCTGATAACCTGCTAACCCTGCTGCAGTTATTGGTGGTCCCTGTAGACCTATCCCTCACCTGTGACAACTCCTCAGGAGCCAGATCCTTGGGAGTTTTATGGGTGATGAAGATGTATGAACCAGAACAGGTTTGACTCTTTGACCCCGCGTTGAACTGGCAATGAAATCAATTCTGGTAACCTGAGCAGCAGGAGAGAGCAGGCGAGAGTAACAAGAAACTGTCAAGGCCACTTTCTCACCTGCACAACAGGGAAGAGAAGCGAAAACTAAGCCAATAACAGCACAATGATTATGTATTGACGCCTGCTACAAGGTGGACTCAGAACTGAATAACTGGGTGGAAAGCTACATGAGGTATTGGCCCCAGAATGGGTAAACTTGAGGTACACATGTATACATGTGTATATAATATGTGTAATAGGGGAAAAGTTAGACGCTGTCTGAACCCAGAGAGAGCAAGACTGGCTAGCTTAGATAGGGAGGCCCTATGCACCGACACAAACGAGGGTCTACGGCAGTCACAACCAACCCGATATCATAAGGGTGGGAAGCTTTCCTTCTTTATTGTGGGCGGCAGGTATGTGGTTCCACATCTCTGCTCTTTCTCTGGGAACCAGCTTCGTGGAGTGGTTGCCATCTGGTTTCCATGCCAGAGGGGAATACGAGTCTGGAGAGACCAACAGGGCAGGCAGATCTGAGGGCCCAAACTGCCACCTATTACTCTTGCTCACAGTTCCTTGGCTACAGCTAGTCACACAGACTCAACTGTGGCAGCGCTGAGATTGCCGTTAGGTTGTGCGCCTGGCACGTGGAAAAATGAAAACCCTGGTGCTCAACACTCTAGAGTGCTATAGGTAACTCAGACAGGAGGAGAAACTTGGTTTGAAGCTTACAGAAGCGAAAGGCAATGAGGCTGAGTAGAGGGAAAGACCTTCCAGACTCCGGGCATGGAGACCTACAAATGTAGGGTGCATCCCAGGAATCCCGAGGACAGCGGGAGGTCTGGAGCCCAGAGGGGAAAGTGGGGTGACCTCAGTGTAAAACTGCTTGCAAGCCTTGCTTGGGGACTCGGAGTCTATCTTCAGCCCCATGTAGCAGGCATCTTTGAGCGGCACAGTGCTGGGGATGCTTAAAAGGGAAATGCCCAGAGGGTTTAGGGAGAGCTATATTGGGCATACGGCTTCCCGGGCAGAGGCCTGCAGTCAGCTGCCCTCAGTCTTCATTGTCTTTGCTTCCCTGGATAATGCTTTTTATAACTCTGTAACACCCAGTGTTTGCTTTTATTTTAAAGATGTTAAAAAAAAAAAAAACCCTACTGTGGTCATTGGGATGCAGTTTGAGATTTGTAGGGTGAGTGAAATTGCAGCTTTGGTTGGCCTTTAGAGACAATGTGCGGGAAGGGGTTATACCACTGGTGACAAGAACCCTGGAGCCCTGTGTGGGTCAGAGGTTGTTTCCAGGGACCCCATTAAAGCTGTACCTCAGAGGTTGTTGCAGGATCAAGAGGGAACGATGCAATTCTGTGATGACTTCTGAGGACAGATGTCTCTGAAGATACCTACAGCTGCACTGTCGAGCTCCCACCGCTCTAGAGAATTTTCTTGTTAACACAGAGGGAGGCGGCTGAGCAGCGAGGGAACTGTGAAAGGAGTTGCAGTGTGGGACGGGCTCAGCTTAAAATATCTTTGTCCAGCTTGAGCCCTCGGAGCCATGTTGGAGGCACCGCCCTGCAGAGCAGGGGCCTTTCCTAAGTGGCGCCCCTGGTAAGGGAAAACCCTTAGCTACCTCTGACGGGCATGCACAGCTGGAAGAGGACCTTGGCCCTCCTTTCCCACAGAGGTCAGTGTTACAGAAAACACTCATTTTCCTTCTCTCCTACTTGCTCCCTGGGAGAACTGCATCCTTTCTGTTAGCAAACTTGACATGTACCAGGTTCCTGGGTTACACAGTCTTGCTGGTCTTTCATTTAACCATGTCTCACACAGACACCACGTGCCTTAAAGAGCAAGGCCCCTCGTGTCTTCCTCTAGGCCCTCAGGTCCTCACTGTAGTATTTACCCTTAAGGAAGGCCCTTTTCCCTCCTGCAAACAGAATGGCAGGTCAAGTTGGTCCTGTGCTGTAGGGCTGGCTATCTTGACTCTGAGACTTAGCCAGGGCATTCCATTTTGGCCCTCAGGTCCAACTCACCTTCTTCAGTGTTGCAAACTACGGAGCCTCAAGGAAAGCTGATCATTGACTCTCCATTTTGCCATTCGTGCCCCTTCCCAGAGTTCAGAGGGAAGAACTCCCAGCATGCAACACAAATAAATTTCCTGAGTTGTTCGAATCATAAGGTTTCTTGCTTCTCGCTTTTGGCCTTGTGTTCCCTGCTTGTAACTGTGGTAAGAGTCCCTGGATAGGGAGCCAGAAACACCAGACTTGTGTTGCGGTGTGAACCCTCTACTGAGGATGGACTGGAGGAAGGCGTGCTTGAAAAGGGGCCAGAGAGAAAATGGCCAGAATTCAAATCAGACAGTGCCTGAAAAGAGAGTGTCAAGGTATCCATCAGGGCTCACTGAGCAAAAGAGAACCAGTCGTAGAAGAATTTGAAAAGATTTGTGGTCAAGAATTGGCCTCCCTGATGGCAAGGTTTGGTTAGACAAGTCCAAAATCCTTAGGGCAGACTACCCGAAGAATTGTGAGGTAAATGTACCACATGCAGGTAGACATTTGTCTCTCTCAAGGCAGTCTCAGTTCTGCTGTCGAGGCCTGTCAGCTGGACATATCCAGCCCTTCAGAGTGTATCCCCGGCCATCTTCTCTACTTGGAAACAGGGGGATTTGAATCACTTCCAAAGAATATCTTCACAACAAACCCTGGAGTAATATTTGACCGAGTAACTAGGATGATAGCCTAGGCAAGTTGGCACATGAAGTCCCATCTCAGAGGGCTTGGTCTATTCCGTACATGCCAGGGGCCCTCATACTTTATGACGAGACTCCCTTGCATTGCCTCACTGGGGAAGATGCTCCCATAATGGCTGCCGTGGGTGCCAATCTTCATCTGAAGGAAGGAGGAGCCAGGCTGAGGGAACCCAGTCAGAGGTCCGAAGCAGGGCACTCATGACCTCCAGAGAGATACCTCACAGGCCTGAGCCTCCTCGTTTCCTCAGGTGTAGTGTGGAGATATTTATGCCCCTTCAGAGCTGTACTTGAGGATTAAACGAGCTACCAGGAATCTGCCAGCTGTAACCAGTGCAGGTATGTCAAGATCTCTTTGGCTGGGGATTTAGCTCAAGTGGTACCGCACCAAACTTGGATGCACAAGGGCCGGAGTTCGATCCCTGGTACTGCAAAAAAAAAAAAAAAAAAAAAAAAAAAAAAAAAAAAAAAAAAGATTTCTTCATGATAGAAACTAGAAGACTGGACAACCTCTATAATAAAATAGTAATGAAGATTAGGAAAATAATAGTTTATTGTGTCAGTCTCCAGGTCAAAACCTCTTCCCTGAGGAGGCTGATGTTGTTCACCTATTATTAATCATATATAAAACAGTTTATAGGTTCCAGGAGTATAACAAACCTCAACATTTAAATGCAGGAAGCACTTCTAGAACTATTCTAGAAAGTTATGTGAAGCTATTTCAAGAACGTTGGGAGAAATGACATTTATGCGACTCGTTTCCTACATCATCTCAGAAAACGCCCACTTAGCTTCTCGCATCCAGCTGAAATGTTCCTTCCCGGGGGAGGCTCCCCTCCCGTCCCCGGGTCTGGCGTGCGCTTCCTCCCAGGCTGACCAGGACGACAGATGTTCGAACACAGACTCTGCCACTTGCCGCCGCCACGGCCCACGGCTCCCCCGCAATTATCAGCCTGGAATGGGGATCTAGCACCCACTGTCCTCCATGCTAAGGTATTTGGAGCCTCACTTCCTTTGGTGAGTGGGTCAAAGGGGTCTGGATCCCCTTCTCCCTTTACAGCTACTATCTTTAATTCTGAGAAACTGAGTCCCGGGGACCCAGGAGAAGACTGAACTGTGTCTCTTTCTCTCCCGTGGATGGCCACCGTGTCTTAGACGTTGTGCTAAACGCTTTGCCTGCCTCACCGCATTTATTCTCTGACACAACACTAGCAGCATCTAACATTTATATATTTTCTGCCTTTTACATTAAGTCACTTTTCGAAGGACGTGGCATATATCAACTTTCAAATTTCTCGAAGCTTATGAGTAGGTTCATTTACTATCCTAATTGTACAGGTGGTCAAACTCAGCTTAAAGCACTTGCCCGTCATCCTCCAGTTTGTAAATAACGGAGCTAGTTTGCAAATCTGGGCTCATCCAACTCCACTGCGAGCTCTTAAGCATTGCTCTCTCTTACCTCCCTGAACGAGCAGCGCAGAAGATCCTCTTTCTGTTTCACTTTGCCATTTGCACTTCCGGCCCCACCTACTCCCTCCCACATTCATGTCCGTAAGATATTCCCATTAGTTTGGATTTGTGTAACCCAAATGTTGTCATCTGGGCGCGAGCCTTTAAATGTCTCAGCTATTCCGTCTCTCTTTCCTCCAGCCCCCTCCCACCTTCCACTCCCGCCAAAGAACCACCAGAGGAAGCCCCACAGCCTCGTCCACAGCGACCTGCGACGCTCCAACCGGGGCTTCTCTTCCTTGTTTTATCCCGTTGCTCTGCCTGGCTGTGTCTCTGTTTCTCTGCTGGCCTGTGAACTCCTTTAGGGCAGACATTGTGTCTTATTTACCTTCCTGTCCTCAGATCCTGACTCAAAGGAACAAATGAAAGAGGCTGTTGATCTGTGGCGTTAGTGGGAAAACCTCTTCTGAGGAACAGGGCGGAAATGGGGCCAGTGGGGAAAGTTAAGGGGATTTGCAGGGGCTGGCTGAGCCTTCATAGCTGCTGGCTGACAGCAGACTGGAGAGCAGCAGTTTGTGTTTCCTCTGAGAGGCAGGCCTTTCGGAGCTGAGGAGCCCGGAAGAGGGCCAGTGTTCTGCCCAGAGTCTGGGAGGCTGTGTGCTAAGGCTGACAGGGCCTTTGTACTAGGGCCGCATCAGGATTTCTGTGCCATTTGCCTTTTTGAAACGCACTCCTACTTCCTGGGAAAGGATGACAGCAATAGAAACAGTAGCACCTTCAAAGCTTGGAACAGGAAAAGGAAGACAACAGAAAAGGGGAAGGAGAGGGGGTGAGAGAAAGGATGAGGGGGCAGAGAACATGGGGGGTGGGATGCAAAATGTTTCTAAACGGACCTCAAGAATCTCTCCCCACAGCTTGGATGTTCAAAACCACAATCACAGGCCAGCAGAGTCTCATCGCATCTGCACCATTCATCTCCAGATTCTCAATTTTACCTCCTATGAAGTGGGCCATCATTCTGAACTCCAAACTCTAAACTCCATCCAGAAGGACTTAGTTATGATCTCAAGAATATCATGATTGCTCTTCCCAAGAATAGCATGAATCTCATCAGGTCCTCTTGCCAGACTTGAGAAACTTTGGGTTTAAAAGAGAGAAACAGTTATTCACCTGCAGTCCGGGGAGGCAGCAGAGAAGGCAGGGCCTTCACACTCAGGTCCTTGCTGAGAAGCTTTCGGAGCAGGACTAACTGACCTGGTGAAGGGAAGCTAGGAGCAGCACTTTAGGACGTCAACAAAATATGCTGGTTCATAGCAACGAGCACGTGCCCGTGTCTCTCAAAAAATAAAGGACCCCAAAAAACTTTCATTTACGTTTAAAAATCTATTACTGTTTATCATATTAGAAATTCAAACACCAGAACACACAGCACATACTCCATGAGCTCTCCAGAGGTGATATCCTCAAATACCCCAGACTCTGAGAATGCTACTGTGCTGTAGGGAAAGAGAGGGAGGGGCAAAGGCCAAGTACATCTCCAAGAAACCCGGGTGCTCTCTGGACCAAGCTTGGGCAGCTCTGCCTTAGAGAAGCAGAATGTTGTGTTTAATGGATCCTCGCTGGACCCTTCAAAACCTCAGATGCAAAAAGGATCTTGTTCAGGCGCAGCGTCAATCGCACTCCTTAGGCACATGCACCAGTGGGTAAGCAGATGGGTCAAAGCAGCTTGTCGCCCAGCCAGAGGAGAAAATCAGAGGGACCCAGAAAAAGTACAGTTAACAGTGATTGCAAAACACAGAGGATTCAGGATCCACATGAGCTGTGGATCTTTTGGATTGGGACTCAACTTATCTAAACATGACAGTAGCAGAAACATCCCATGAATTAGTATCAAGATTGCAACTGACTTGCACGAGGTCAGAAATGTGACTCTTCCCAAAGTCTTGGACCCCACAGCACCTGCCCACCCGCTGGGAGGTCCGTGTAGCCCACTGCCCCGCCCCCACCCACTCCAGTCTCCCAGCGCTGAAGGAAACAAGAAATGCTGCAATCAAAATGAAATGTCAAATTTTTTAAAACCCAAGGCATAGCTGTAATTTGCAAGGAGACAGAATGCAATTAGCATACCCTTGTCAGAGTGCGAGAGGTTCTGTGCGCCCCACACTGCTTCAGTTTTATTAAGACTGGGATGATTTCGGCAGTTCTGTTTGCCTTCTGTCCTAGTTAATGGCCAGACCAGAACAATAAACAGGAAGCCAGTGGAGAGTGTTTCTGAGCAGTATGGCGCGGCCCCGGAGGGTCTTCATGGAGGACAGAGAAGGACAGAATGACTACATGTGACCTTTTGATTTGAGAAAGGGGAAGGGAGGGTTACAGCCCAGGATCCTTCATCCCCCATGATCTAGCAGCATCTTTTATAACCTTTGCTTCCTGGTTCACAGTATTTTGGGGCAGAAGGTAAGAAAATCAGGGCAGATGGTAAATAATAAAATTGTTAACCTGGTGTTGAGATGAGGCCCTGGGGAAAGGGGGAGGGGGCCTAGTTTTCTAGGCAGGTTCCAGAATGGCTTTTAAATGGTTTCCGCTGGAGCATTCTTCTCTGCTGGGTGACATTTGTCTGTGATTGCTGCTACCCGTGGTTCCGCTCTCCTTACCGTTGCCTGACCTTGGGTCACCACTGGGGCAACCCCTGAACCCCACGCTTTTCCTGCAGCCCTGACTGCAACCCCTGACCCCACAGCTTAGACTCTCCCCGTGTGCTCCTCAGCCCTTGTGGGTGCCAGCAGCCTGCTGGGTCCCCTTCCATGGGCTCCCTTACAGGACTTGAAGTCGACTCCTTGAATGCATGACCTGAGGATACAACCAAAATATCATTTTCTTTTGCTCTCGTTGTCCCTTTAAACTTTATTCAGTGAGACCATTCTTCCCTAGCCCGAGGATGAAATCTCTGGCTCAGACAGGACCCATCATTTTCTCTTGGCTTTTAGGTAATAAAACGATCTCTGGTCACTTGAAACCACAAATACAGTCTCAATTCAGTAATTAAACTGTTCTCATCCTAGATAATAATTTTAAACGTGTTTTACTGCCAGCTAAGGGGGTCGTTTGCCATGAAGACAAGACAGGTCTTTGGCTTCTGACCCCAGCAATTTCCCCGTTGCAGCTGAACTGAGAATTTTTGAGGTTTCTGATCCTTTCAGAGCTTGGCTGGTACAGTCGGGCATGTCTCTGGGAAGCTGCTACGGCCAGTGGGCGGGAGCTTCCTCTCCATTCATGTCCGCCCAGCCTCGTGCAGACCTCTTGCGCTGGGTGTTGGCTCAGCATCTGCCACACAGCAGGACCAATTCACTCGAGTCCCTTTGCCCAGGTCTAGATGGTCCCTTGGGCAAATCTGGCTACAATGCACTTTCCTAGCATCTGGGGTGCAGGTGATAGTGGAACACTGGTTCTGTCCTGGCTGGCAGCGACTTCTGGCTGAGCCCACCCTGTCCCTTTAGCTTTGCCTTATCAGGCTAGTGGCCATGGACTCTCCTTTGAGATTCCATTGTGTGTGTGTGTGTGTGTGTGCGTGTGTGTGAGAGATTAATGCAAAGGTCTCTGCAGCTACCGAGGCTTCACGCTGCTCCCTAAGGGTCCCATTCAGGGGCCCATTATAGACTGAGGTGGAAGAGAGGTGTCTCCCCCCCCAAACACTCACCCTGTTTGGTTTGTTGCTTTTAGTCCAGGCCTCACTCCCTCTCGCACACTTTAGCTTTGGGCCAAAGGTTCCTGCCGAGGACTAGTACTGACGTGCCCTCTGTGGCCCCTCGCTGGTGCACAGAGTCGCTTATACCTCTGTGGCGACGCTCACTGGCGGCTCCAGGCCTGCGCCTCTCCTCCGCGCCTGTCGGTGTGGTTGCTTCCTCCCCCGGCCGTGAGGCTTGGTGGGCCGGCTGCGTCCCAGCCCCAGCAGTGGGGATGGACGTCTGTCTGAGCAGGGGGCGTGAGGGGACAGGCCGGGGGGGGGGGGGTCCGTGTGGGAAGAGTCAGGATCTCTGCTGTCTTCTCCCCAGTGGTGCGGAAGAAGCCGTGCCGCATGGGATTGTGGAGCCATGTCACTGCCGTAGGAGGAAAAAGTGGATCCACTGGGGATCGCCACAGGAACCCCAAGGAGGAGCTGAGACCACGCAAGGCTCAGGCTCTGGCACCAGGACCCAGGTCCCGGTGGCATCATTCCGGGCCCCAGAGCAGCTTTCCCGAAGCAGCGGTTCCCAGCAGGGGACACCGGGCCGTCCTGCCCACAGGGGGCGCACGGCGGCACCTGGAGGCGTTTTTGGCTTTCGTAACTAGGGGATGGAACTCATCCACGGACCTGTACAGGCGGAAGCCACGAGTGCTGCTAAATATTGTGTAATTCCCAGGAAAACACTAAAATAAGGGGTTGGTCCCGTTTCAACTGTAAGGTGCATCTGGGCTTTTCCGGTATATGAGGATTGTGTTTTACTTATCCATTTTACTGAATCAGTTTGAGGGGTTTTTGCCCCTCTTTTTTTCCTTCGTGACTTGTGATTGAGAAGCTCTTAACTGATGATTCCTGGAATAATGACCCTCCCTCCGTAACCAAGGCTGTTCTCCAGCCTCGCCTCGGCCTGCAGACCCCTCAGGCTCTGCCCCTCTCCATACAGGCACTCCTGGCTCCTTGTAGGCTTACATTAGAAAAAGTATCTTTCCCTCCTCAAGTCTCCACCCAGAATCCCATCTCCTTAGGTCTTAAAGATACTTGGATACGATCTTGCTTAAAAATTTAAAGGCCACCATTTAAATTATTTATTGTGAACTACTTCAGGCCTACAAGATGAGTGATAGAACAGACCTATCTTACAGATTAATAAATATATATCTTATCCCATTGCATGTTCCTCCTCCTCCCCAAGGGAAACTAGCAGCCTAAATTTGAAAATACTTTCATAGGCATATTTTATATCATATCACCTCTTAGTGATTTCTAAACCACATACATCCCTTTGAATCCTTTATACGCACCTATGTACATGATATCATATTGTGTGCATTCTCTTGTGTCTCATTTTGTTGTTTCTCAGAATCTTCCAGACCATGTTAGGTAGCTTCGGGTTCTTCGAGTCTATGTAGCATTCCACTGTATGACTTTCTATATCTGTTCTCATGGTGAAGGACAGAGCAACACTTTCTCAAGCACAAAGAAGACTGCTCTGAAGATTCACAAGCCTGTGTCCCAGACTATAAGTGCTTCCAGAGCATTTACCCAGAAGTAGAATTGTAGAGTTGGAGAGTGTGTGCACTGTCATCTCTGCTAGCTGTTGACAAATTGGTCTCAAAGGTCACTTGGATTTTACTTGCTCTGTAGATGTGCTGCAGGGTACCAATATGGCTCTTGGCTCCTATCCATCTTAATTACACCTGAGATTTACAGGATATACACTAAGACCATGTGAATAAGGGTGTGTGTGGGGGGACTCAGGACCTCCCCAAGTGTTCAACTGTAGGTTCTGGGACCTATGAATATTCACCTTACGTGGCAGAAGGAACTTTGTAGATGTGATTCAATTAAGGATTACAAGATTAGGACTATCTTGGATGATTCAGACATCCTCTGTGTAATCCCAAGGTCCTTATAAGAAGAAGACAGTGAGGTAGGAGTCCGGGAAAGCCTTGTGGCAGTAAAAACAAATTTTGGAGTGGAATAAAGAACTGTTCAAGGAACGCAAGGGTCTGTAGAAGTGAAAAAGGCAAGGAAATAAATTCTCCCCTACAGCCCCTAGAAGTAACACAGCCCCACAGACACGGTTTAGATTTTGGGTCTCCAGAAGCATAAAATAATACATTTGTGTTGTCTTGAGCCATCAGATTTATGGTAATCCATTATAGCAGCAATAGGAAACTAATAAGCAAGGCCAGCTCTGAAAAACACTGGAGAAGGCAGAGCTTGCATCGGGTGACCCCGCGCACACACTGCAGTGTCTGACTTAGAGTAGACTGTCTTAGTGCTTTTGAACTGCCGTAAAGAGCACCATACCCGGGGCAGGTTATCAACTGGCAAGACTTACTTCTTACATTTTTGGAGGCTGAGTGGTCCAAGATCAAAGTGCCAGCAGATTTGGGGGCCAGCGAGGACCTGATTTCTCGCTCTATCCTTACATGGTGCAAGGGTCAAGCCAGCTATTTAAGTGTTCATTTATAAGAACATTAATCCCATTGATCTCTCATTTATAGAGCCATTTGTTAATCTCTTGTTAATCCACCTTTTTGACTTATTCATCTCCCAAAGGCCTGCCTCCTACCATCAGGTGGGGGGTTAGGACTGACACACAGGAATCCAGGGGGAGGGCATAAGCATTCAGATCATAAACTGGACATTTAACAAATGTTTAGTTCCTCTGCTCCCCCACCTTTTCCACCATCCTTAGTGCCGATCCTTGTCCTATCAAAAAGGAAACATCCTAATACAGGTTTTTTTTAATATGAGAAAAATCTGGATGATTCATTAGAAGCTCAAGCAAGATTTTTTTGTGTGTGTGGTACTGAGGATCGAACTCATGCCCTTGTGCTTCTAAGGTAGAAGCAGTACCACTTGAGCTAAATTCCCAGCCCTCAAGCAAGATTTTTAAAAAGCCATTTTGCCATGTGTCAGGCACTGCCCGAGGTACCTTTGCACAGTATGTCACTGAAGCTTCACGACAATTCAGGGAGGGGAGGATATCATAATACCAACAATAACAGCTACTTATTATCAAGAACTAATTATTTGGGCCAGATTCCATTCAAAGTTTTGATTGAACTATACAGGTGAGTAGATTTGTCTCCTTTTTGTTGACAAGGATACTGAGGAAGACTAGGTGACTTGTCCAGGTCCTCAAAGCTGGCATATGATGGAGCAAGCGCTTGTAACTTAGATCCATGTGGTCTCAAAATGTCTGCCTCTTTTATGACAGTGCATGAGCAAAAGAAATTATAGCCATTCCTTGTCTTGTAGCGTACCATCATGTCCTCCTCATCCTCCTGTCAATGCCATGGGACCACTGTGAATACCATTTCCTCAATCCCAGGGGACAGCGCTCTGCGTTTGTGTTATTTCTTAAAGGGGAGTGCACACCTGTTGTTTCTACTGCAGGAGGGTGGGACAAACCCAGCCCACTAAAGAAGTGACTGCAGAGGATGGGGAAACCCTTCCCCACTCCGGTTCCCCTGAAGAGATTCCTCTTCCATCTGCTCATCCTCTCTCCCACCATAGGCAACAGTCAGAGAGTGTCTGCGTGGAGACTGACAGGTTACCGTTGTGTGTGTGTGTGCGTGTGTGTGTGTGTGCGCGCGCACACACATGTGCATGTGCATCCACTTGTGTATGCACATGTGTGGAGTCGGCTGCTGTCTAGATCCCTTTAAGGTGGTTGGGTTGGACAAAAGTCTCAAACACGGGGCTGCGGATTTAGCTCAAGTGGTACTGTACCAACCTTGGATGCACAAGGGCCTGAGTTAGATTCCTGGTACTGCAAAAAAAAAAAAAAAAAAAAGCCTCAAACATGAAGATCACACAGTCTTCGACTCAGTGATAAGCTTGGAGAGAGGCTGTGCATGAACAAAGAGGCCCCAGAGGTCATCCTCTGGTGACAGCAGTCACAGGGCCCAGAAAAATATCCCAGATCTCTTAGAAAGTCTCCTATGAAGCCACAGCAGGTAGGTGTGGTTATGGTTAAATTCAGGGCAATGGGATGTGGGCAGCAGTGAAATGGCACTTCAAGGTCATTCCTAGCAGAAGACAAGACACATTTTTTGGATGTAACTCTTCTTCCCTTCCTGAAGTATGGACCTGACCTCATGGAATAGAGCTACCCATCAGCCTACACTGTCTGGATTATTACCCACTTGAAAAATAAACTTCTACTTTATAGAAGTCACTTTACCTTGAGGTGTTTTGTTACAGCAGATGAACAGTGTTTCACCCAATTAATGTAACAACAATCTACAAAGGACTGAGAGGCAATTACTGAGACTTCTACACTTTCAGTAAAGGTTGGTTGTTGGGAGCATTTGCCCTGGTTTTTCTGATCACATGGGTTACACACTGGAGCATCACCCCCATCTCTACTTCACTCTTGGCTCTACAGCAGAACTGCACCCCAAGTAGAGTTAATTTCTACAGGTGAGTCATATGGTAAGAATGATTAATACTTCACAGACACCTTAATACTTTTGATAAATCTAGTGCGGCCTGTGTTTTCTTCCAGCACTGAAAGATTGGCTGTTTCCTTGGTTTTGCTCTTTATGAAGACTGAGGAACCTTATTACGTGAAAAAATATATGTTCTAAAATATGCTTATGCGCCCTCCACCAACCTTTTCACTTTGCATCTTGGATGGAATTGAATTTACCTAAGTCCAACGCATGTATGAAGTGGTTCAGTATCAATGCTGGTAGCCAATAGCTTGGCTGCAGGAAGGAAGTGGACTCCAAGCACAGGAAGCCGGAAAGCTCTCAGTCCATCTGTTTTGCTTCAGGTGCAGCTCTGCCTTGGGTTAGGGAGCCGGACACAGCGATTTAATGAGATTGCTTTGAGCAAAGACAGGAGCCCCCTGACTGGCAGAGGAAGCAGTTGCGGCAATTACTCTGTCTCTCTCATTATCCCTGATGTCTACCCCATGTATATACTGATTTATAACTCAAGATTTCCTTCCTCTGATTTAATGCTTTAATAGATGCTTCAACATAGAGCTATGCAGTTATTATTCATCATTTATATATCAACTTTGCAAACTTGGGTTATTTACTGTTTATTGTGAGCATTTGGTGAGGAAAAAGAAATATCACCCATATGCCCATTACCTTGCCTCCACAGCTATCTTCATATTAGCACAATCTCTTTTAGCCTTTGCTTACGTAGGAATATTTTTCCTTATTTGCAATCATGTCAAATATACTTGTTGATATCTGGCCTCTTAAACTTTTATCATTGAAATCTTTCTACATAGCTACCTATTTGTAAGTATAATTTTTTTTTTTTGAGACAGGGTCTCGCTTTGTAGTTTAGGCTGGCCCTGAGCTCAGTATGTAGCCCAGGCAAGCCTCGAACTCAGCAATCCTCCTGTCTCTGCCTCCCGAGTGCTGGGATGACAGGCGTGAGCCACCCTGTCTGGCATTGTGGTATGCGGTGTTGGTTGTTGGTGGGCGTGAGTCTCCACGCCCAGCATTATATGTGGTTACTGGGGATCGAACTCAGGACCTTGGGCTTGCGAGGCAGGCGCTGGAACCACTGAGCTAACCCTCCGGCCCGTCCTGTAAGTATAATTTTTAAGATGTGTGCATGTATCGTATTTTATTCTGCAGCTGCTTCAGCCTGTAAAGGAGAAGATAATATCTACTACTTCTTAAAGTCACTGAGATCATTGTATGGATATGTGGTACCTAGTCTAGTGTCTGACACACTGTAGGATTTGTTAAGACACCCAGATTTGTTTTAGGCACCCAGATTTCCTGGATTGGAATTCTACGTTTCTCTACCTCGCTATGTTTAAGCAGTAACTTACCTTACCTGTGTCAATTTCCTCAGCTACAAACTGGGGATAATAGCAATTTCTAAGTCATAGATCTGTAGTGAGAATCAATGAAATACTCTATGTGTTAGTTGCTACCATCCTTACTTTATTCCTCTCCAATACACTTGGCTTTTGTCAAAGTCTGGGAATCAATCTTTCAAGCAACTCAAATTGGTGTCTTATTGCTTTATCTAAAACCCCCACAGTAACAACAAATGATTAAATGATTACATGGCATGATTCTTCTGTTGCTTATTTTAGATTTGATATAGTTTTAGAATTATCATTAAGCACACAGTTGAGTTTTTCTGCCCAATGGGGTTCTTTTTAATATAAGTGGCTATTTCCATTCATTTCTTTCAAAACTTTAACATAATGTATAGCTTTTAGGTTGTATCAACTGCTTTTGTGTAACCCCTTGCAATGATTGTTTCTTACTTAGCTATTACTGTGATATACATTTGTTCTTGTTTTTAAAATTTGAATCTTTACTCGGGAGGCAGAGACAGGAGGACTGCTGAGTTCGCGGCGGCTTGCCTGGGCACCATAGTGAGCTCAGGGCCAGCCTGAACTACAAAGCGAGACCCTGTCTCAAAAGCAAAATAAATAAATAAATAAATATTGAATCTTTATTGGTACATTATATATACACATCACAATTATGCATAACATTGAGAACTTGTGCCAGTATATGACATGATTTAATTCTCATTTTTCCCCTTCCCCTACCTACCCTACAACCCCCATAATTAAATTCACTAGTTTGGATTTTCGTATGTTATCATTTAATATCTTCTCCTTTTGGTTGCCTTTGGACTCTTGTTCTGGTTGTTCTTTTCCTGACTCTGCCTATAGCCCCCACATGTACATTACGTGGCAGGAATATTAGTCAGGGATCCTCAGAGAAATGGACCTAGTGGGAAACAGGTAGATGAAAGATATAGACAGACAGACAGACAGACAGATGATAGCTATAATAGGAGAGATTTAGCATAAGAATATAATCATACAGTTATGGAGACTGAGAAGTCTCATAGGCTACTAGCATTCAAGCTAGAAGTCCAGAGAAGGTGGAGGTATAGAACTAGTCTGAACCCACCTAAGAAACAGGAACTAAAAATAAAAGTCCCCATCCGGGTACAAAGGCCTGACTACGGCAGTGCAGATGTGCTAAGCAGGAGACTGCAGAGAAAGCCTATCCCAACTTCTTCCACCTTTTGATTTATCTGGGCCCTCAGTGGAGTGGGTGGTGCCCACCACATTGGTGAGAGTGATGGATTCATCCTCATTCAGTTAAATGATTCAACTATTAATCTCTTCCAGAACATCCTTACAGACATACCTAGTTACAATGCCTTACCAGCTAACTCAGCACAGTCAGGTCACCAAACATACAGTAGTCATCACAGTAGGAAAGTTTAGAAGAAATCCACCTGGGGTGAAGACTGTGTGAGGGCTATCATCAGCTAGTGGTCAAACACCAAGTAGTAAAGTAAAAACCACTCCTATAAACTTCTAAACAATACTAGCAATGAGTACTAGTCAGAAGATTCGCATAATTCTGTGCATGGTGGCACACACCTGTAATCCCTGCACCTGGAAGGCTGAGGCAGGAGAATTGCCATGTCAAGGTCATCCTAGGCTACGCAAATTCAAAGACAGCCTATATTTAGAGCACTTTTAGTGATTATTTACTTAATAGGTGAAAATTAACCTTAACAGTTCTATAATGAGTAAGGTTGAATATTTCACCAATATTGAATTTAAAAAAAAAAGATTTTTCATATGTACTTCTGTCATTGTTACAATAAAGACTTTGGACAGATCTGCTCATTTCATAAGGAATCTGTTTTGTCACGTAGAACATTGCACGGTTCTGTCAGGAATTTTCCCCCAAGAGTTATTAACTGTTACAGCCGCTTGTGCATAAATAAGTGAAACAGGCAACATTAATAACTGCTAAGATCTTTTAGAACAGCATATGTTACGCCACGTGCTCCTGATATAAATATGTTTCCCTATTATAAAATATCTTTATTTTGCCAGAATAAATCCTATATGTTGGTTGGTGTATTATTCTTTTACTGTAAGACTGATTTTACTTACTGATATTGTATTTCAATACTTTCTATCTGTATTCAGATATGATGTTGGCATACACTGCTTTGTATGGGTATCTTTATCAGATTTTCAGCTCTGAATTATACTGACTTCGTTGACTAATACAGACATCTTGAAATTTTTTTCATGGAATAGTTTGTAGTAGACAGGAATCACTTGTATTAAGAAATTAACAGCACATATTTATAGTTGCTGTAAATAGTCTTCAGTTTTAACGCCTAAACTCTTTTGTATTTTTTCTTGCATCATCAAGTTTGGAATGTCATGATTTTTTTAATTGAATTCTTTATTGGTACACTTTATATACAGCTTACAATCACAGTCAACATCGAGGAATTTGTACCAGTACATGACATGAGTTAATTCTCATTTTTACCCATGTCCCTACCCACCCCACAGCCCCCTGCCCCTATATACATGTTCTGTCTTTTTCTTTTCAAATCATATTTATTCTTTGGAATGTCATAATTTTAAAGTTAATTTTATCCCAAGTGTATCAGGGTTTCACATTATCTAACAATTTGGCATAACATGATCTCATAACTTTAAAATTGTTTTCATCGGGCTGGAGGATTAGCTCAGTGGTTCCGGCGCCTGCCTGGCAAGCGCAAGGTCCTGAGTTCGATCCCCGGAAACCACATACAATGCTGGGCGTGGAGACTCACGCCCACCAGCCATCAATACCACATACCACAGTGCCGGGCGTGGTGGCTCACGCCTGTAATCCCAGCACTCGGGAGGCAGAGACAGGAGAATTGCTGAGTTTGCGGCGGCTTGCCTGGGCTACATAGTGAGCGAAGGGCCAGCCTGAACTACAAAGCGAGACCCTGTCTCAAAAAAAAAAAAAATTGTTTTCATCTTGGTAGCTATATCAGATTTTTAAAATTTTTTTTTTGAGACAGGATCTCACTTTGTAGTTCAGGCTGGCCCTGAGCTCACTATGTGGCCCAGGCAAGCCCTGAACTCAGCAATCCTCCTGTCTCTGCCTCCCGAGTGCTGGGATTACAGGCATGAGCCACCATGCCTGCAGGTTTTTAAATTTTAATTTTGCTAGTTGAATTGGGTTTTGCCATTAAATTTACTAGTTAATTTTGATTTAGAATTCCCCATAAGGTCCACATCTTACAAGTGCTATTGGGAAGTTGTGGAAACTTTGAGAGGTGGTATTTGTTTGAAGATAGGTCCCTAAAGGGCACTGGCAGATGGCAGTCTATTCCTCTTTTACTTCCTGGCTATGACTTTGTATAGTTTGGCTCCACTGTATGCTGTCAAAACAACAGAGCAAGTTGATCTCCGATGAGGACTTCTGAAAATGTGAACAAAAAGAAATGTTTTTCTTTATAAGTTGATAATCTCAGGTATTTTGTGATAGCAATGGAAAGCTGGCTAACATGGCTTCTTTATTTTGTCATGTACTTATTTTTCCCTTCTTACTTCCTCTGAGTTTCTGTTGTTCTCTTCTTCCCAATGATCTTCTGTACCCCTGTGACTTGACCTCTTTCCACACCCGCTGATGTTTGTCTGGTGCAAGCACAGATCTTCCAAAAGGTGGGGTTAGCCATTAGAATGTTACTAGAAATGAAATTAAGACTCAAAGTTTATAACTGTTAACTGTGGGGAGCCAAGTTGCAAAGCCATAATGTGTACAGAGCGATTTTATTTTCACCAGAAAACCCCACTCAAACTGAAATTACGGGAAGGGGAAGACTAACCTGAGCTGTGACACCGGTAGGAGGAAGCCAGAAGTGTGTAGAGAGAAGCGAAGCAAGGAACCTGCAACCTCGGGGAGAGGAAGCTGGAGAATCCAGCTGCCTTTTGTCTCTTACCTCGTGAGGTCCGATCACACTGCGGCCCGTGTATTTCTCTAAGGATTCCCTCTGTTTTCATAGCTCTTGTCCTTTAGCTGGAGTCTCTGTTTCATGCAACCAAATCTACCTTAAGCTATCTCCTGACATTTTAAACTTCACACCTATTTGATTTGTATTATTTTTTAAAATAATAGAGTTGAAATAAATAAGAGACTGAATTGATGCAGATTCACTATTTCTTCTATTAACTACTCAGAAGTGTTCAGACCCCCTAATTTTTTGATAAGCTTTGCTTTGCCCATTTTCTTCTATTCTTTGCAGCCGGCACTGGGATACAGTTTATTCCTAATGGTTGCTTTAAATTGCTCCCAAGTAGGGAAGGTACCAGATTCCCGTCTCATCTTCTCCCTGAATAACAAGTCCGAATTAAGTTAACAAATTGAATCTTTATCTCTGTATATCCACATAGAGCAAAAAGACTGAAAGAAAATATGTCATAATATTATTAGTGGCTATTCAAAATTTTTATTTTCTTGTTTGTGCTCTGTTTTCAGAAATCATGAGAGTGTGTTATTTTATAATCAGATAAGTACAATTATATGATAATAAAAATGAACAATTAATTTCCCTGAGTCTGACTTTGCTGCAAAACAGAGGTATTTATATATAATAGTTTTGTTTACATTGATTTCCTCATTTCCTTGTATTTGACACAAATGTAATTTTGCCAAGGATTTGTTCACTTACAAGTTTTAAGTGTATTTGTCTTTTTAAACTTGTATTATTAACAGCACATCATTTACCTGACCACTAGACTGGGTGGAATATTGTCATAATGTTTTTCTCATAATCTGCTTTGTGTGTTATTTCTTCGCTGACCTGGCCTGTCCTTCCCAGTCCCTGGTAGAATGTAAGTGGTGGACACAAGCACTGTCCTTTTTTTTTTTTTTTGAGACAGGGTCTCACTTTGTAGTTCAGGATGGCCCTGAGCTCACTATGTAAACCAGGCAAGCCTCAAACTCAGAAATCCTCCTGCCTCTGCCTCCCGAGTGTTGGGATGATAGGTGTGAGCCACCACACCAGCATTGTGGTGTGTGGTACTGAATGCTGGTGGATGTGAGTCACCACACCCAGTATTATTGTATGTGGTTACCAGGGATTGAACCAGGGACCTTGCCCTTGCTAGGCAGGCACTGGAACCCTGAGCTAAATCTCTGGCCCAGTACTGTACATTTTTTCACTCTCCGCTTTCAGTAATTATTTGTATGGAGCTCGCGGTTGGCCTAGCCTAATTCTAAGGTCTGAGGATAAGATCCAGAGCACAAGAAGAGAGACAAAACCCTTTTGTTTTTTCCAAGGAGTTGGTAATATTACAGGGAAACAAATCAGTGTCATATGTAGACTAACTGCTCCCCAGGGGGATATGTTGAAGTGGGATACAATCGAGACTGGGTTTGAGGGAGGAGTTATATGCATGGGCTGTATTTTCAATAAAATCAGAAAACGTGGAGAAATAACCCATGGCAGTAAGGACACTGGCGTGGAGACCCTCACAAAATCGCCTGCATTTTCTGAGGAAGAGCAAAGAAGGCCTGTGTAACTGTAGGCGAGTGGGCACACAGAAGTGTAAAGAGAGGCTCGCCCAGACTGGCGGGCAGGAAACAAGTGGGTGAAGGGGCGGAGCGGAGCTAGGCCGGTGGATCTTGTTTTCAGGTCGATGGGAAGCCGCTAGAGCATTTTAAGTAGGGATACAACATGATTTGTTTCATATATTGAAAAGATAACTTGAGGATTTCTGCTCTGGGCAAATGGAGAATGTATAATTTTTTTCCTTTTTCCCCACAACCAATATCCCTAGATATTACATGTACACACAAAGTCGAGGGAAGAAGCTGAGCTGGTTGGAGACCTCAGAACCCAAGAAGTAAGGTGTTTCTTTTGTTTTTGGCTATTTTTAACTTTTCTCTCATGTATCTGAGACTTAGCTGAAGAGGCCAGCAATGCAGAAACAGCCACTGACTCCAAGAAGCGCTAATAAAGTTTCCTTTCTCTATCAAATGGAATAGGGGAAAAAAAATACATAACCTCCATCTTCTGGAAGAAGTCTTCAGAAGAGCAGGAAAAGAGGAGAGTTAGGAAGACAGAAAAACGTCTGGACAGTAACTGCGGCCTCCAGCCAAATGCCATAGAAAACACTGTGGCTCCTTCTCTGTCGATGACAGCGGGGCTCAGTGCGGAGCCAAGACTTCCACATCTGCGTCTCTGAAAGCTGGGACTTTCACCTTCCCATTCGGCAGCAAGGCCCTGGGCCCCTGGGCCCCTGTGGTGTCAGTGAAACCACAAGAGAGTCAGGAAATCCACCCCTTTGGTAGCAAGCAGCTATCTTTCTCCTTCTTCCCCAAAGTGTGTCCTGGGAGGACAAGTAGAGACACAGGTCTTCGCTGG
>PVIC010016863.1:0-33408 GCA_004025085.1 Thryonomys swinderianus
CAGGCTGGCCCTGAGCTCACTATGGTGCCCAGGCAAGCCGCCGCGAACTCAGCAATCCTCCCGTCTCTGCCTCCCGAGTGCTGGGATTACAGGCGTGAGCCACCACGCCCAGCATTATATGTGGTAACCGGGGATCGAACTCAGGTCCTTACGCTTGCAAGGCAGGCGCCGGAACCACTGAGCTAACCCTCCGGCCCTGACAGAATATTCTTAATATCCCATTAATCTTCACAGTGTTTTGTTAATTAAACCCCTAATTTAAAAATATACAAATTTGGGCTAGCGGGTACATGCTTTATTCTTGGGAGGCAGTGGCAAGAGGATGGCCAGTTAAAGGCCACTCTGGGTAAGTTAACTAAGACCCTGTCTCAAAATTAAAAAGGCTGGGGTGTAGCTCACTGGTAGAGTGCTTACCTAGATGGTGCAAGGCTCTGGGTTCAATTCCCAGTAATAAATTTTATGACTTTAATGACCATGTTTCCTAGAAGTACTTTAAAGAAGACAGTAATATAATCATCTTAAAAGATTCACTCTAGTCTTCCTTTTTGATGTTTGAATATTTTTTACTCACCCTATCCTTAATAGTAGTTTCTTGTAGGAAATTTAAAAATGACTTTAAAGGATCAGTTTTGGCAAAGCAAAATATGTTTAATAGAGTTTCACATCTGATTTCAGAATGCCTAAGTAAAGAGGGTAAAAACACTTAATACTCAGCATTGAGTATTTTTCCTTAAGATATCACCTAATAGACACCATTGTGTTCATTTTCAGTTTTTAAGTAATTAACATCTTATATGTAAAGTTGAGTGTAAAACACCTGCCTTACTGATAGCCACAAATGAGAATACTTATGCATATTGCCAGCTTTTGATATATCTGGCTCTAAGCTGCTGTTAACCTAAGTGCTGTAAATTTTAATAGCAATTAAGCCGCTTTCTTTCACTGACTAGCATAAACTCTTCTGCAGTAAGCTCTGAGATTAAGAAAGATTCTAAATTTTGCTTTCAGTATGCCCTTTATTTTCACTTCTCTCATACCTTTTTTAATGGTTAGTTTCTCCCTTAAACCTTTGTTGCTGATTCTACCTTTTTATGCTCGATATGGAATTTGATTTTTTTCTAAGCTGCACCTTCTGAATTCCTTTGCAGGTTGATGCAATAAAGGAAAAGGTGAAAGTTGATTCTTTTCCATCTTTAAGTCTGGAGGACTAAGTCTAAGGAATTTGCATGATTTTTTTTCCTTCCTTTTCTACACTGCTGCTGCTGCTTTTTCCCCTCCAATAAATTTTCACTAAAGCCTCTGCAAGTCCCTTGAAACATAATTATAATAGAACTGTAGGACATTAGTAGATGTTTGCTACTAATCGGCTAATAGGCTTTAGGAAGGGCAGGAGGCTAATCAGTAGTTGGTTCACAGTCTCTCTTAAATATATGATTAAAAACTAAGCATGGTGAGTTTCCATATTAATACCAAGCTTATCAGGAAATTTTTCCCTGTCAGGGTATCTGGCCCATAGTAGGACTTTCTTAATAATATTTTAAATAAATTAAAACAGCCTCTGGTTTTGTTTTGTGAGCTTGCCTGACAGTTGTTGAATTTTTATATGTATATATACATGCCCTAAAAGGCTTTTGGGTTTTTTTTTTCTTTTTATATTGAAGGACTGTGATCCAGTTTCTGATCTCTTGATTCTTACTAATTTTTTGCTGAAAGTAGATACAAGAGATACTAGCTGCTTTTGAAGAGACTTTCCTCATGTTTCTCCAGGTGTCCAGTTCTTATGGTGCTAATCCACTTTTAAGAGGAATCAAACCTTTAATCATGAGAGCCAAGCTTGCTGTAATTGTTGCTGAGCAACGTGGATTATTTCTGTTTATAATGAAGCAGTGTTAACTTCTACTTCCTGTGTAATAAGGCACAGCTCTGAAGCTACTTAAAATTTGCTCTGACTGATTAGTAGGCTTGTTGAAGAAAAGGCAAACTGAGGCACCTTTTGGTTGCTGCTGCTTTCATTGGTTTGTCACCATCCCTATATAAATGAAACTTTAAAACTTATGTTTGTTGTCAAATTGTTGTTAGAAAAAGGGTGGGAAGGTAAAGGAGAATCAAAACAAATTTAAAATAATTTGGGTAGGGGCAGTGCCTTGGGGATTATGTTGAATTAAACTGGAGTCACCACTGGAACTTAGGGCAAACCTGAGCAAAACGCATTGTGTGTGAGACCCTTCAGCAGCTAGTAAGCAAGGCAGTTAGAAAGCGTGTGTGTGAAAAACAGGTAACTGAACTGCAGTGTTATGCGTTGTTTTAAATCAAGCATGTACAAGTCATTGCAATTATGTCATACTACTTTGAAACTCTTATAGCATTGCTGTGGGCTGCGTGTGTTTCTTGAGAGCCTGTATAGCACCAGTCATCCTCAGATCTCACTTCTTGCTTCAGTACTTTTGCCTTTTTTTCATGCACACATACACCAAAATAACTTGACTGCATGTTAACTTTTCCTCTGCAGCATATTGCAGTCTTTGTGGAAAAGCCTTTTACATTTTAGTGAATTTTCCGTAGTACAGATGGAACTGAATTCAATCATGTGCTTATCTGTAATTTTTCTTTTTAAATCCAAGGATCAGAAACTTTTGTTACAGCTCTTAACAAAAGCTTGTGTTCATAAAAGTCTTGTCTTTCTTTGTTAAGCAGTCTAAATTGGGTTAGGGGAAGCAAAAATTAGGATATTCCTATGCCAGAGGCTGACCCCTGATAAAGAAAAACCAAAACATATTGGCTAGCTTGATGTTACTTCATCAGAGTTTTTGTTTTTTGTATCCAGCCTGCCTCTGTCTATACTTGGGCACTGTGATACTGTCAGCTCTTCTAAGTCTTACATGTATTTCTATAGTAGGACTTGTATATTCAACATCTGACTTAGACATTTACTTGTAAACACATGTTTGTTCATTTTAGATTCTTTTCCTTGAAATATGGAAATGTATTATACAGTGGTAGAGTTTTGCTTGGTTAATTTTTCTTCTCAGAAGTTATTAGAGTATGGGGCATCCATGTATTTTTCTGTACTTCTGTAGCTTACTTTTGGATACCAGTTAGGTTTTCAAAACTCCATCTGATCATTGATAGCACA
This sequence comes from Thryonomys swinderianus, assembly GCA_004025085.1. NCBI lineage: Eukaryota > Metazoa > Chordata > Mammalia > Rodentia > Thryonomyidae > Thryonomys > Thryonomys swinderianus. Next base: position 3,134 of record PVIC010016863.1, read on the forward strand.
GAATTGTGCTTTAAATTCTATTGCTGAGTAAATTTTGTTGGAAGTTTGGATGCCCAACAGTGGATAATTTATGTGGTACTTGTGTTACATTTAATCCAAAGTAGTTTATAACATGATTAGGTAGGCTATAAAAGAGGCATGGTAGTATACAAAGCAAACTCATCTTCCTAGGTAGGGCAATAAGAACACAATTCATGTAATGATATAAATAATCTGTTTAAGTTAACCTTTCTCAAATTTCCCATTCCCTGACATATTAAGATGGGCTCAATCTCTACTGTATTTAACATGAAATAAAAATAAGGACAAACAGTTGGGTGTGGTGGCATATGCCTGTAATCCAGCACTCCAGAGGCTGAGGCAAGAGGATTGCCACAAGGTGAAGGCCAGCCTGGGCTACATAGTGAGTCAAAGACCAGACTAAACTATAGAGACCCTGTCAAAAAGAAGGTATAGAAATACTTAATGGCCCATGTTAAGGCTAAAAGACACTATTTTAATAGTTTGAAATAGAACTCTTTAACATTTTTAAACAACTGATTTTTTAACTTTTCCACTGAAGCCTTGCATGTCTTTTGTGATTTCTTTTTCACTATTTGCCTTTTTGAAGAACATCCAGTGAACATTCATAAAAGGGTCTTCCCTACATTCTGCCCCCAAAGCTCACCTAGTATGCACACTTAGGACCTGGAAAACTACTAGTAATACGCCAAATTGAGATTTGAAGTTTAGTTTTACTTTAGAGTGTAATGATAGATCAACTAGCTAGAAGGCTTTGGTTGAGATAACTTAAGTGTAGTTTAGGAGACAAATACAGTGTAGTGTAAAGGCAATGGAAGTTATATGGTGCAAAAGAATACATAATCCCAGGATCCTAATGTTACTTTAGTTTTTTACAGAATTATGTAATCAGATTGTTAGTTCTAGAAGGAAACTTGCAGATCATTTCATTCAACCTTCTCATTAGACAGAGAAAGAAATTTGAGGGCCAATGCAGTGACTTGTCAGTCACCTAACTAGTAACTGGAAGGATTCTAGGTTTCCAGCTTCCATCTTTAACTACTATACTTGAACTTCTCTATAAAATTATTTTTTCCAATACTTTCCATTTTGATTTAGAGCAGCTAACATGTAATAGCTATTTACTTAGGCTTAAGAGAAAAAAAATTAAATTGAGACAATTCACAGTATCCTAGTTACTTTAAAAAAGATCCATAAAGCATTAATAGGTATCAAATATGGAGCTACAGTCTGTACCCGTCACTAGTATTAGCAGAAGCTGGGCACATTTGGCATAATATAGTTTATTCTTCACAAGTACTTTTCCAGTCATTAGACTCATTTTACTTTTTTGAATACCATTTCCTTTGGGAAGTCTTGCCTTTTCATGAATTCATTATCTTTGGTAAGGTATAAACTTCATTTGAAAACGTGGTTCCTTCTCGTTTTCTCCCTTCCTCAGGCTGCATCCTAGCATGACCAGTTTTAGCCTGGCGTGAGCTTTTATGGCATTTATAAATCCCTCCTTCTTGAGGGTTTATAATGACAGTGCTGAAAACCACCTTGACTGAAGTATGAACTTTGCCATTGAATTTGAGGGGGCCTGAGAATGTTCTTTCCAGTCTGTTTTGTTTTGACAGAATTTAACATACTAAGGCTTTTCCACTTTCTGCCATAAAACTAGGTTTATTATACTTTTGAGGTGCTAATTAATATAACCTATTTTTCTCTAGGTGGATAAATTAGATGCCTCAGAATCACTGAGAAAAGAAGAAGAACAGGCTACAGAGACTCAACCCATTGTTTATGGTAATGTTTTTCTTTTTAACCTCAGAAAAGTACATTAGGCAAACAATTTTTTTTTTTTTTTTCCTTTTGAGACAGGGTCTCCTTTGTAGTTCAGGCTGGCCCTGAGCTCGCTATGTAGTCCGGGCAAGCCTCAAACTCAGCAATCCTCCTGTCTCTGCCTCCTGAGTGCTGGGATTACAGGCATGAGCCACCTCGCCTGGCACTGTGGTATGTGGTATTGATTGCTGGTGGGCGTGGGTCTCCACACCCAGCATTGTATGTGGTTACCGGGGATCAAACTCGGGACCTTGCGCTTGCGAGGCAGGCACCGGACCCACTGAGCTAACCCTCCGGCCTGGCAAACAATTCTTTTGAGACTACTTCAAATAAAAATATAATGAGCTTCTAAAATGCAGGGAAATTTTTTTACTTAAATATTCCTTTCTGCTACCATTGTTTTTTTCTTCTGAGGACAGTTAATTATAAGCATTGGTATTTTCACTAAAATAAATATAAGGAGTACATCAAAAAAAGTCATATTAGGCACATTTTGCTATTGCCTGGTTGCAAATTGGTTACTTGGTTGTAAGTTTCTGAAAAATAAAATGTTGAATTTAATTTTTAGAATATAAGGTAGAAGAATATATCGAGGCTTTAGTGTGCTTTGTATCAAAAAATACATCTTCCCGGGGACTGGAGATTTAGTTCAGTGGTTCCAGTGCCTGCCTTGCAAGCGCAAGGTCCTGAGTTCCATCCCGGTAACCACATACAATGCTGGATGTGGAGACTCACGCCCATCAGCAATCAATACCACATACCACAGTGCCACACTCGGGAGGCAGAGACAGGAGGATTGCTGAGTTTTTGAGGCTTGCCTATGCTACATAGTGAGCACAGGGCCAGCCTGAACTACAAAGCGAGACCCTGTGTTCAAAAAAAAAGTACATCTTCCCTTTAAATTCTGAGACAGAGAATGGGGTAGAGTTTCCATTTCAGAATTCCCAGAGAGATAGGTTGTTCAAATGCTGGTGTCATTATGTAAGGCAGTTTAATTTCTTACATCTAACTGTCTAGGTTTTCAGAATTTCTCTTCCATATTTAATGAATAGGTTCATTTGAGCAGTGACTTTGAAGAGTATGATTCAGGCAGTATAAGAGGGTTTTTTTTTTTAAGGGAATATAAAAATGATATACTGACATATCTCATGCTACTAAGGAAAATGAAAATACACAAATCTATTGTAGCATTATCTTTATTACCATAGAGTAAAAGGTGCATGGGTTTGGAGGTTGAAGTAGGAAAATTCCAAGTGCAAGGTTAGCCTGGGCAACTTAATGAGACCTATCTTAAAGTAAAATAAAAGGGATTGAGGTTATAGCTCCCATCTGACTCATTGTCAGTCATGAATATGATGCTGGAGGGGAAGGACTGAAGTATTGCTGTCATACCGTGCTAACCAGTTTTCCTACCTCCTTCCCTGTGTCCTTTATTTAGGTCAGCCCCAGCTGATGCTCACAGCGGGACCCAGTGTTGCAGTCCCTCCCCAGGCACCTTTTGGTTATGGTTATACTGCACCACCATATGGGCAGCCACAACCTGGCTTTGGGTACAGCATGTGAGAGGAAGAGCTGATCCTGTAGTCTCCTATTTTCATACTGAAACATCGCCTCTATCCACTTCTCAGTTTATAAATGGGGAAAACCAGGCAACGTGTTCTTGTAACCTTTATTTCATGAAGGACTACTTTTTTGTTTCTAACTATAAACTTGGATCATCTATGTTAAACCTTATTTCACATTCCACATCATTTTAGAATTTATTTTCAAAGGGGAATAGTATTCACGTGGGCTTTTTTCTTCCCCTTCATTTTTTGAAGATCTGCTTAATATTCAATCTATTGTGAAGATCCTGATTTGCACTCTGTAGTGTTTAAAGAAACAAAAAAACTCTAATACTGAATCTCTTAAATTTAGTGTATGTAAACAGCTTATAATATGTATTGTCTAAATGCATTTAAATCTCTTATCAAAGGAAAGCTAAAGTGAAAATACTGGTATGTGGCTATGCGAGACTGTCAATGCCAACACAGACAACACTAATCAGCATATCCTACATTGGATTGCAGTGCTCTCCAAATTATTTGAAAAATGCATACAGACAACTTGCCTGATTTTTAAATGAGCATAAAAGGCCCTCTAACCTATGCAGGTTTCCCCATTATGCCTATAGAAAATGCTAGTGTGTTTTTTGCTCACTTTGTATGTAACAGGTGCCCTTATGTTGTGCTGTATCCTGTGCTTTTTCTGTGGGACCATTCCATTCAGGAACAAAGAGCACCATGATTCCAATCTTGTGTGTATTTACTAACCCTTCCCTGAGGTTTGTGTATGTTGGATATTGTGGTGTTTTAGATCACTGAGTGTACAGAAGAGAGAATTCAAACAAAATATTGCTGTTCTTCAGTTTTGTTTGTGGAATTTGAAATTACTCCAATTTAAAATAAACCACTGGACTGTGGAAATACATGTAGAATTGCAGTTTTAATTAAATACCTCTCAAACCAAAACGACAGTTTCAGTAGCTTCATACTGGACACTGAGGTGCAGTACAAGGAAGCAGAAGAGGAATAAGGATTGGGACTGTGAAGTCATTATGCACTGTGTTGTTTGGATTCATTCCTGTAGTTAATAACAAATGTGCAACAGAAAGGTATCTGGTTTGAAAGAACCAGTCACTACGTTAGAGGGCAACATTTCCTGTCTCCAAACTCTTTAACCAAGAGGCACTTTAGGTTTTTAAGCATTTCACTTGAGTAAATAAATCAAAGGTGTTAACTTGTATTGACTTGAAATAAAAGTATATTTTAAAAAGTAGTTAGCATGCTGTTTCTCATCATGAACTCCAAAGGTACCCAAATATTTGATAGTTAAGTAGTGTGTGAATCCAACTATTTTGCTTATGAATGTCACTTTCAGGTTCGTTTCACTACCACTCAGTTGTCTGTAGTTGACACAGTCCTCTGTCTACTCTTGCACAGCTCTACAACTCTCTTTGGCAAATTACTATGAGCTCAATGGAAAGGCTTTCATAAATTTAAAGCCCCTGCACCCTTGCCACTTAATGTCCCTTATTATCTTTAGAGTACTGTTAATGGAAAATTCTTTTTGGTGAAAAGATTTTGCTTTTCAAGCCCTAGCTTCACCATGTTCCCAATCTCTGGTTTTTCTTCATTGTTAACAAATTGAGGAAGAAAAGTAACGGTCCCTGGGCGCTCATGCTTTTCAGTCAAGAGGGCTCCTAGACCGGTGGTGGGAAACATGTGCCATGTGTGTTGTGTTTTTCTTGTCATAAGAGTTTTTTTTTTTAACTAAAATCTCAGTTTTCAGGTTTAATTGCAGTGTTGGTACTTTGTGATCAGTGGGTTTGAGGTTGCAGTTCAGCACTTAGTCTCTTATGATTCACCATCACTGGTCTATATTAAGGTAGGTACAGGACCTAGACTTTTCCCATACCTCAATTAACTGATTATCAGTGGAATAATGACTGTTCTTTTCCCTTCCCCAATAGGAGCAATTTAAAAAACAGTGTTTACTTACAGCTTAAGAATTGTGTTTCAACAACAAAAAACCCTCTGGGTCAATTATATGCTGTATTCTGTGACACTGATTTATCACTTAAATCACCCCATGTGGACTACAACACAGAAACCACTGTGATATATAACTTTAGGTTCAAGACCTCTATAACCTTAGCTTCTGAGTTTATTTACTGCTCTGTATCTCAACACTAAGTACTTTTAAGAATTATCTGGCAGATTTTGTTTAAATCATAAAACACCTACCTCAAGACTGGGTAGTTTTATGTATACAGCAGGTAGTGAATTGGTAATGAACTGTTATTTTAAGCCAAAGAACCTCTTTAACACATAATACTGTTGATGGTCTAAGAGAAGGCACTGGAAACAGGAAACCAGAACAAGTGAGCAAAAGGGAGAGATTAATTGGCAAACAAGCTTTCAGTTATCTTCTTATTCTGTGTCCAAATATAGCTATTATATAAACAAATCTGTGATACTTGGTGACAAGTATTTCAATGTGGCTCTTAGTACAACAGCAAGAGACTGCTCATTACTAAGTACTGCTGCTTGACTTCTCTGTAATGGAGCTGTGCATAATTCTTACTTTAATCCTTTATATGTTCCCATTATGGAAGATTCCCAAAACTCTAGTTTGTCCTTTATATCAATATTTACTATTACTAGAAATTAAAATGTTTTTGAGACAGGGTCTCACTTTGTAGTTCAGGCTGACCCTGAGCTAACTATGTAGTCCAGGCAAGCCTTGAACTCAGCAATCCTCCTGTCTATGCCTCCCAAGTGCTGGGATTACAGGTGTGAGCCACCACGCCCGACACTGTGGTATGCGGTATTGATTGCCGGTGGGTGTGAGTCTCCATGCCCAGCATTGTATGTGGTCACCGGGGATTGAACTCAGGACCTTGCGCTTGCGAGGCAGGCGCCGGAACCACTGAGCTAACCCTCCGGCCCTAAAATGGGTTTTTTAAAGATAATAATATAAACAGTAACATTCACTATATGCTAGCAGACACGCTTATGTATTGGTTATATAGAAAGTATCCTTATAGATGTTGCTTTTCTAAATGTAATTTCATTAAAATCATATTTGTGAGGAACACTGATATCAGAAAAATTTTTTTGTTTGGTTTTAACATTACTAGAGATTGAACCCAGGGCCTTGTACATGTCAGACAGGTGATCCAGCATTAAATCATCCACCTACCCCAGTAAAAGCTTTCAGTCTGGGTAACCTCTGAGGAGACACAGGAAAGTTTTTCTGAAATACTGCCAGCTCTTCCTTTAAATGACTAGCTCCTTCAGTTTCTGAGAAAAGGGTTGAGGTTCAGTTTTCTTGCAAGTAAAAATGTGTTGTGACAGTTATTCACCTAATAAATGGGTCTGCTTCCATAAGAGAAAGCACACCTTGGCATGCAGCAGGTGTATTTAGTGTGACATGGAACGTTAAAATAGTCATAAGGCAGGGGATTTAGCTCAGTGGTTCCAGCATTTGCCTCACTAGTGCAAGGTCCTGAGTTTGATCCCCGGTACCACATACCACAATGCTGGGCATGGTGGCTCATACCTATAATCCCAGTACTCGGGAGGTAGAGGCAGGAGGATTGCTGAGTTTGAGGGTTGCCTGGGCTACAAAGTGAGCTCAGGGCCAGCCTGACCTACAAAGCAAAACCTCTCTCAAAAAATAAAAAATAAAAGCCATGGGAAAATACATATTTTTACTGTTTCACCAAGGATGTTAAGTAAAAACTGTTAGTGGGTGCAGGGCAGTGAAGAGGGTTACTGACAGGTAGGAATCCCAGTCATGATCTGTGAGAGTGTGTGAGTTTTCCCCATCACTGCTTTTGTATCATCACTGCAAATGTCAAGAGAGAATGACTTCATGTATTATGAAAATAACTTTGCCCACATAGACCCATAGGGCTGTCCAGAATACCCTTACTGTAACTATAGAGTCTTAAAATACTAAGTACAGATGAACTGGAAAAACAGCACAATCTACTTTCATGCTTATAAGAATTTATGTCATACATGTCTTAGCTGATATACCATGATCTATTACAGTTCCTTCAGCCATCTCAAGCCATCCTTTTGGGAATGTACTTTGAATTTGGACTGAGGCAAGCCTCAGAAATTACCTGAAGCAGAATCATTCATTTAGGATTGAGTTAAACTGAGTTACATGTTGTTGCATCACTTCTGATGTTAGTGTAAACATTTTGTTTAGAAACAGTTGCTATTGTGGCTACTGCAGTTATTTCTCCTGCTGTCATATGCTATGTAAACTGTAAAAATACTCAAGTAGTCTCCCTGAGAAGTATTATCATTCTGCTTATGTTGACATTAACAATGGACACTTGGAGCAACTAAACAAGGACCTATTCCAGTGTTCTCGCTGGCATCTTACAGTTCTTAATGATATACTGAACTTAGAAATTTCTGGCAAAATCTTCCTGGGCTTTTAAGAAAAATGAATTTTAGCAAAAAGACAAACTATGCTTTTGGAGAGTTGAGACCTTCTGAGCAGCTAAATAACTACTAAAATAATGTTAGGTGTTTAAGGATCAAAAGAAAAAGATGCCCTTAAATGGTTCAATTGTTTCATTCCTTAAGTTCTAGGGAAAGAAACACGGGATAACAAGTTACATTTAGTTTACTATAAATTCTTACATGGGCCCAGTTGTGCCTTTAAAATTGGTAAGATCACAAGTTTCAGTGACTTCATTATTAAAGGAGAGGAAGTACATTTTTACAGACTTAGAACCACTGCTGAGAACATTGGCCAGTGTAGGTGGAGGAAATAAGGATGACACACTGTACAGATAGATTATACCAATGCTATACAATTTTAGCTTTGAAATGCAAACTAGATGGTTTGATTCTAGACCATGAGACTTCACTGTGTGTGGCTATATGATCAATTGGTAAAACAGGCTATCAGCCATCCAAAAGGTAACAGCAAGGAAACTAGTTTCAGGGAAAAACTAAGGGCACACAAGAATCCTAACTGCATAGGGAAATTTGTTAATTTTTAATTGAACTCTATCATGACCCATTTCACATATGACCAAAGAACACAGGAATGCACTTTATTTTTATCTTGAGAATATTTAATCTGGAAGAAGAAATTAGCTTTTATTGTTAGAATTTGACAGGCTTCAAATACTGTGATTAGGATCATAATCATAGGAAAGCCCACCTAGTAAAGTTTTAGGTGACCAGTAACTTTGTCAATTAGATCTGCGGGCCCTGGCCCAATTCCTAGGACAGTTCGAGAGCCAGGTTCAATCTGAGTGCGTCCAGCATCCTGGATTAAGCTTACAGTCAGTCCTAGCATTTTTGCATGGGTCAGTAATTCAATCAGGGTTTCCTCATCAGGGGCTTTGACCACCACTTTGGGCTGGCCACAGTACTCCCACTGCTTGAGCATGTTAGGGTTTCTCTTCTGAATTTGCTTGTAGGCAGAAACAGCAGCATGAGAACACTGGGCAGCAACTTTTCCTTTTCCCATCTTTAAGTCATTTCGAACGACAAGGATCATTTTGTACTCCCCACTCTCTCCCAAGATGCTTGCTTCAGTTCCGGCATCTGTGTCATTTGTCGAGTTTTTGGGGAATGGCCCAAAGCGCACCCGGAGACCCCAGCCCAGGCACATGCCACAAGCAACTCCAGCAACCACGCTGAGTGCACCAGGATGTGCCAAATACTCCATCATCAGGGACCTGGAGAGCATCTGAAGAGAAAGGAAAAAGTTAACACTGAATAGCAATGAAAAATACCAACTTATCATAGAGATAAACATATGGACTATTATATGAGGTCATCCAGAAGAAAGGCAAAATACACTTTGGATCTTTTGTATGTTTCAGTCCATCCTCTGTAATAAAAGAGATTCAAGCATCCACATGAAACCGTTTAGGCCATTTGAACTGACAGGAGTTTACTCCTTGATTCAAAAATTCTTACTGGTCTTCCCTAAATCTTGTGGAGAAAAGAAATGGCCTGTTTTACCAGTATCCTAAAGGACTGGAGGGGAAACCAAAAATAATATCCTTTTCATGGAAAGCAGTGCATTTGTATTTTCATGGTGCATTGGCTTCTAATCAGTTCCCCACTGTCACAATATTGGCCCTGGGGAGAGATGCACTACTGTCACTTACTAGGCACTTGAGGAGGGTGAGGCAAGAGGATCATCAGTTCAAGTAAAACCTTGGGAACAAAGCCCTGGATTCAATCCCAGGACTATAAATAGATAAAAATTCTCTGGGCCAATTTCTAAGTTGCAAAGTAATCAAATATCCCAAATACCAGGCAGGTTAGGGATATAGCTCAGTGGTACAGCATTTACCTAATGTGTGTACAGCCCTGTTCAATCACCAGCACCATGAAACAAACAAATCCCATACACCAGATTTTAGGAAAGCTATCTGCTCCACAGAGATGTATTATGTGATGGATAATACAGTAAGACCTTTATATCCATGAAAGATGTCTGAATCAAAATGGCGTCACTTTTGTCAAACCCTAACAAGAAAATAATGTTGAAATGATATAAAGGAGAGGTTCCTGTATACATACACCTGATAACAAGAACTATAACAAGACTATCATAATGGCAACTGTGTATCAAAAATACTTCCTCAAGGCTGGGCGTGGTGGCTCACGCCTGCAATCCCAGCACTCGGGAGGCAGAAGCAGGAGGATTGCTGAGTTTGCAGCGGCTTGCCTGGGCTACATAGTGAGCTCAGGGCCAGCCTGGACTACAAAGCGAGACCCTGTCTCAAAAAAAAAAAAAAAAAAAAAAAAAAAAACTTCTTCAAGGACTGGAGATTTAGCTCAATGGTTCCGGCACCTGCCTACTTAGTGCAAGGTCCTGAGTTCAATCCCCAGTAATCACATACAATAACTAGATGTGGTGACTCATGCCCATCAGCCATTGGTATCACATACTACAATGCTGGCGTGGTGACTCACACCTCTAATCCCAGGACTCGGGAGGCAGAGGCAGGAGGATTGCTGAGTTGAGGCTTGTGTGGGCTACACAGTCCAGGGCCAACCTGAACTACAAAGCAAGACCCTGTCTCAAAAAAACAAAAACAAAAACTGGAGGGCTGAGGAACTGCCTGTTCAACATGGAATACTAACACCCTAGTAGCCAAGAACTTTTGTTTCAAAACAGTTTAAGTATCATCTTCATTTAGTGTAAACAAATCCTTACTTCAACCTCTGCAAACACACACATTCCTTATGATATACATATTCCTATTGCAGCGTTCATTCCAAATAAACTTAATACTTTCAGAGAATTTCTTTATTGCAATTTACACAACTATTACTGTTGTCATGAATATAAAGAGGATATAACCCTTAGAGTGAGGGCTAGGGGTATAGCTCCAGTGGTACCGTGCCTACCTTGGGAGCACAAGGGCCCAAGTTTAACCCTCCCTACCCTGTACTGGAAATAAATGAATGAATGAGTGAATGAAAAATAAAGATCAGGGAAGTTATTTATCCACAATACATAATAAGAGAACTATAAAATGTACCCATCATTTTTCTTTAACATATCCATCTAATGGGTATAACAAAAGGCTCAATTTTTCAACTTCATCAAAACACACCAATAAAAGTGAAAAACAGAGAAGGGTAAAAATTCCAGAAATTTTCAAGCTTTTGGAAGTCTAAATAAGGAATCTATTTTAATTTCTTTTTTTTTTTTTTTTTTTTGAGACAGGGTCTCGCTTTGTCGTTCAGGCTGGCTCTGAGCTCACTATGTAGCCCAGGCAGGCCTGGAACTCAGCAATCCTCCTGCCTCTGCCTCCCGAGTGCTGGGATGACAGGCGTGAGTCACCACACCTGGCACTGTGGTATGTGGTATTGATGGCTGGTGGGCGTGAGTCTCCACACCCAGCATTGTATGTGGTTACCAGGATCGAACTCAGGACCTTGCGCTTGCAAGGCAGGCACCAGAACCACTGAGCTAATTCTCCGGCCCCAGAATCTATTTTAATTTCATGTCATCTGAACGAACTAACTCCTCCAAAGAGTGTTTGTCTTTTTTCCACATCTCTACTATGCATGCATTAATAAACCCAGTGCTTGTGTGCCAGGAATTTAGCTCAGTGGTTCTGGCATCTGCCTGGCAAGCACAAGGTTCTGAGTTCTATCCCCAGTACCATATATCACAATGCTGGGCAAGATGGCTCATGCCTGTCATCCCAGCACTCAGGAGGCAGAGGCAAGAGAACTGCTGTGAGTTCAAGGCTAGTCTGGGCCACATAGTGAATTCAGGGCCAGCCTGAACTACAAAGTGAGACCCTATCTCAAACTCAGTGCTTGAGACTAGTATTATTAGTCTTATGATCCTATGCAAAGACAGCACAGTAAAACAACGATGTCCTATAAAACCTCCCTGTCATGCCTTCTAATTACCCTGCCTGACTCAACACATTTCCCTGGTGCCCTTGGTCTCGTCACCTCCTGAACCATGTGCCACTCATTAATCCTACTCCACAAGCCACTGTCTCTGCATTTTGCAACCTAAAAAAACCTTTCCCAAATCTCCTTCAACCTTTTAACCCCTGCCTCATTTTTCCTCTTCTTTTCCAAAGTTCAGTTACCAATCTGTCTCCCAGTCACTGTGCTTGTGCACCCTTCACCCCACCTCCCCAGTGTACTGAACCAGTGTTAACACAAATGGAGAGACTCAGGGCCCCTGTTGAGAGGTTTTGTTTTTTTTTTTTTGTGACAGGGTCTTGCTTTGTAGTTCAGGCTGGTCCTGAACTCACTATGTAGCCCAGGCAAGCCTTGAACTCTGCAATCCTCCTGTCTCTGCCTCCTGAGTGCTGGGATTACAGGCATGAGCTATCACGCCCAGCGAATGTTGAGTTTTTCACATCAAGCACTTGTTACTATCAAGATATTCCTCCTTTGACTTCTTTAACCCAACTTTCATCACAATTGTCACCCTACTATTATAGACAACTAAGTTAGGTGGAAATATTATAGTCAGTCAGACAGGGCCAGGGCCTTCACAGAGTCATTGCAGGAGATGGGAGCACATCACAACTGGCTGAAGGCACATCTGTCGAAGGCCAGACCTCAAGATAAAGACAGGATGATTAGGCCTACATGCCTCTCCAAGGGAGTAGCAATAAATTGAGGACTGTATGATAATTGGTATCACCTGGTCCAATAAAGTCTAGACAGGCATCAGTCTCCAGGTGGGTGACCAGGATCTCCTGATCTATCTCTCCCTAAAGAGGTCCTTGTCTTTTCCATGGACAGTTCTGTGTGACCCGCTTCCTCACAGGTCAATATTACCTATGCAGCTGCTTGTAATTTTTTTTTTTTTTTTTGAGACAGGGTCTCGCTTTGTAGTTCAGGCTGGCTCTGAGCTCACTATGTAGCCCAGGCAAGCCTGGAACTCAGCAATCCTCCTGACTCTGCCTCCCAAGTGCTGGGATGACAGGCATGAGCCACCACGCCCGGCACTGTGGTCTGTGGTATTGATTGATGGTGGGTGTGAGTCACCACGCCCAGCATTGTATGTGGTTACTGGGGATGGAACTCAGGACCTTGCACTTGCAAAGCAGGCGCCTGAACCACTGAGCTAAATCTCCGGCCCTGTTTGTAATCTTATTGATCATAGTTCTGACCCACATTGCACCCATCTCGTCATTCTGTACCCACCTCTACAAAACTTCTTTTGAGAAGTTAATTCATTGGCAATACATTTTGGGGGTCTTCCCACTCCATCCCTCAATACATTTTTCCTACTCTTCTGTTGTTTCTTAGAATTCATTCTTCAATTTGGGGGAACACAAACTTGGTGTATCTGACATCTAGCAGACTGGAAGTTATATTCACCTCTCTTCTGTCACTACCTCATTCACAGCTTTATTACCATCTCCTTTAGAGTACATCCTCTGCCACTGCTGTATGTGCTGAATTATATAAGCATACATATATGGCCCTTTTCAGCCTGACAGTCCAACATAACCACCATTAGCCACATGTGGTTATGTAAACTTAAAATTCAGTTCTTCAGTTGCACTTAGCTACATTTCAACAGCTTGGTAACAATTTGAAATGGTCACTGGAGATCAGACAGTGAGACACAGAATGAATGTGTGCCTCACTGAACAAAGTTCTACTGGACCACCCTGTCTATATCCTTTTTTCATTCAATCACTCTTTTTTGAGGACTTACTGTGCTTTCCAGGCACTGTTCTGAGGCCTAGACAGGGCACCCAAACAAACAAAGCCCCCATTCCATACACAGTTAATATCTAGTGGGAGAAGACAGTCAATAAAATTCCTTACATGAACAATCTCATTTATTCTCAAATTACTGTATGTATAGCTCTCCCCCCCAGCCTCTCTGGCCTCAAACTTAAACCTCCAATTTCTACTAGATCCCATTTAAGAGGCAAACAAACCACCCTCCTCACCCATCTCTCTTTCTCTAGTGCTGGGAATCAAACCCGGGATATTGTGCATTCGAACGTTCTTTTTGTGTATTTTTGATTTCTAGGTAAACCTGCACTTTTTCTCCTCCTATGTCCAGTCACCAAATCCTGCTGAATTTGTCTTAAACCTGTCTTGCTATTTCCACTTCACAGAACTAATTATCTCTTGCCAAAAGCTTCTCAAATTAAAATTTCTAATCTTTTCCATGTTTGTGTCTGTTACCCTTGTTTATCCTACCCCCACTGCTATTAAAATTACAGTTCTAGGGGCCGGAGATTTAGCTCAGTGGTTCCGGCGCCTGCCTCCCAAGTGCAAGGTCCTGAGTTAGATCCTGGTAAATACATACAATGCTAGGAGTGGAGACTCACGCCCACCAGCCATCAATAACACACACCACAGTGCCGGGCGTGGTGGCTCACGCCTGTAATCCCAGCACTCGGGAGGCAGAGACAGGAGGACTGCTGAGTTCCAGGCTTGCCTGGGCTACATAGTGAGCTGAGGGCCAGCCTGAGCTACAAAGCAAGACCCTGTCTCCAAAAAAAAAAAAAAAAAAAATTACAGTTCTAAAACACAGGCTCAAAAATCACCAGGTAAAAACTTACAGAATAAAACAAAAGTCGCTTAGCACAAATTCAAAGCACTACACAACCTGGCTACAGCGTACTCTTTTCTTCTAAATTTCCCTCTTGCTACACACTGTGCCATCCAGCCACACCAAATTACTGGTCCTTTCAAGCAGCAATCTCCCCCGAAATAATCTTCCAGTCTTTTCCATTTAAACACACAAAAACATCCCAGCCACCTGAAAAGGGCCAGGTGAAATGTCACCGTGAGGTCTTTACCAGCTCCTAGTGAAGCTTCATTATCTCTTCTTCATAAAGTTTCTCCAGCACGTATTCCCATTGTCTACTACAGTGCTCGGTGTGGAGAGAGTTAAATGCTTCTCTAGACACTACTTCTATATGATTGAGAAGAATGAAACTTCTGATTATCTTCTTAGAGATCTTTTCTTTCCACGGAACTCAACAGCTTGAAACACACACTAAAGGCTCAGCAGAGTGGGAGGCCTACTTGCTGTTTTCTCACTTTCGTAGAGTGCGCTCATGCTGCCTGAATGAGGTGGCTTTGGCAGAAGCTAGGAATTCTGGGACTGACCCCTTCCCAGGACCGTGGTTCCTTATTTTCAAAGAATGGTTTGCAAAACAGGCACAGGGATCCAGCAGCCACTGGCAGGATGACGGTTTAACAAAATGAAGAGAAGGTAGTACTTATGGAAGGAGGATATCCCAATTGGATGAACAGCGCAGAGCCCTATCACTCTCCTTCGCCGTAGAAAGGACGGACATACCTAGCGTAGCTCTCGCCTCGGTCCGAGCTTCCTCTTCTTCACCTTTGGAAAGCCGACACGTTTCTCGCGCGCGCGCTACCTCTTCCGGTGTTCCTAGTAACTACTTCCGGGTTAAGAACTACAAAGCGAGCCGTCACTCTTCCCCTTACCACGCCCACGGGATCAGAATCGAGAGCGGCACTGAAATCCTGGGAGGAGCAGCCGAGGTTTCCGAAAGGAGGGGGGGACGTTTCTCTCTCGGAGGCGGTCTCTGCAGGGGGACCGGGCCGGAAGTGACGCTAGAGAGTTCCGGTTGGCCAGAGGCCAGCGGCGGGTGTGAGAGTCGGTCGGGAGTCGCTTCCAGGCTCCTGAGATCCGGAGAAGTCGGGGTCCACGCGGGTAGGTAAACGAAAGCGGGGCATTGGGGACGGCAGCTTGAGGCTATCCTCGGATCCTGCTTTCTTCCTGCGTCCTCCCACTTAAGGCATTGCAAATTTGGGACACGGTGATTTTGACTTCCAGGAGTGTTTCAGGGCGCTGCTTACTCTGGATGTCTCAGGTTGGTAGCGAGGGTATTCGGGACACCCTTCCATCATTAGTTAACTAGACATTGAACTCAGACACTAGGCTCCCTTCCGTTTGCTCCCTCTCCACGGACGTGGAAACCGTACTCGGCTTCTGTAGCGAACCCAGTCTTCCCGGAGTGTCCGGACCTTGGAGAAGATAAAGGTCTTCCCTGCTGATGAACGAGCTGTTTCAGGATCTCTTGCTTTGGGTTTTTGTTCTCCCCAGCCACTAGCTCAGGGTGGTAAATGTATCCGCTTCTAAAAACCTAGGCGTGTAAGTGTCATACAAAGATCTGATGCTGGAGTGGTCAAGGGAATCGGCCTGCGCTTCGTAGAGACCCTGCCGAGGACCTGGATCTCCCGCTACTTTCATGAAAAATATAGTTCTCTGCCTTTTCTAAATCCTGGGTCCCCAACGCGGTATGCCATTACAGTGAAAAATACTTGCAGTAATACATGAAGGTCAATTTGATCTTTAAAATTACAAGAACCCATACATGGCCCTGTGTCACACTGCTTGGTTACTTAATGACCTCCAAGACGGGCATGGTGGTGTACCCCTGTAATCCCAACACAGGGGAAGCTGAGGCAAGAAGGTCATCTTGAGTTTGAGGTCTACTTACATAGTGAGTTCAAGGCCAACCTGAAATACATAGTGAAACCTTGTATCAAAAACAAAAATTCTTAATGACCTCCAGTAGATTTTACCCAATCATCTGGTTTTTCGCAACTCTGAGCAAAAATCTGATATATAGACTGGACCTGTTTATGTGTCTTGGCAGCATCTTCTTACTCTGTCTTTCATATTTCCTTTGGTGCTTGAGAGGTTTTGGAAACAGATTGGACTGGTCATTTGGAATAGTATGCACAAGTGCTTCTCTTGTTTTAATGATAAAGAATTTAATACCCTGACAGCTACTACCTATTAATTGTATTGGTATTAGTTCTGATTTTAGTTGTATATTCTTAGCAAAAATGATAGGAAGAAACTATTGATTACTAGGTAGCATTATATGTGTTCCAAATTGTTGTTCTAAGTTTACTGACCTTGGAAGAGAGAGGGCGGTACCCTACAAATGTGACCGATTTCCGTAAATGTGAAATGACCCAAAAGTGAAATTCTTTCATATTTTATTCATTTGCCTACTTGTGGGAACAGGGGATACTCAGGATTAAACCCAGGGTATTGTGTGGTTGTGTCACTAAACTACATCTACAATCCTTCTTTATTTTTGAGATAGGTCTGACCAAGGTGCCCAGGCTGTCCTTGAACTTAATGATTCTCCTGCATCAGGCTCCCAAATAGCTGGGATTACTTATCCCTGTGCTGCAACACACGCGCTGGCAATCTATAGTATTTGAAAACACTGAAACTTTTTTTTTTTTTTTTTTTGAGACAAGGTCTCGCTTTATAGTTCAGGCTGACCCTGAGCTCACTGTGTAGCCCAGGCAAACCTCGAACTCAGTAATCCTCCTGTCTCTGCCTCCTGAGTGCTGGGATGACAGGTGTGAGCCACCTCGCCCGGCACTGTGGTATGTGGTGTTGATTGCTGGTGGGCGTGAGTCACCAGGCCCAGCATTGTATGTGGTTACTGGGATCGGACTCAGGGCCTTGTGCTTGCGAGGCTGGCGCTGGAACCACTGAGCTAAATCTCTGGCTCCTGAAACTTTTTTTAAAAGGCTATATTCAGACCGATGTGATGACACATGCCTGTAATCCCAGCACTTGCGAGGCTGAGGCAGGAGGATCACTGCGAGTTCAAAACCAGGCTGGCCTATGCAGTGAGTTCAAGGATAACATGAACTACACAGACAAGGTCTCATCTTCCCCCCAAAGAATGTGTTCTAAGTGAATATACTTGATCAATAGTTAAATTCCTGGGCCGGAGGGTTAGCTCAGTGGTTCCGGTGCCTGCCTTGCAAGCACAAGGTCCTGAGTTCGGTCCCCGGTAACCACATACAATGCTGGGCATAGAGACTCATACCCACCAGCAATCAATACCACATACCACAGAGCCGGGCGTGGTGACTCATGCCTGTAATCCCAGTACTCGGGAGGCAGAGACAGGAGGATTGCTGAGTTCGAGGCTTGCCTGGGCTACATAGTAAGCTGAGGGCCAGCCTGAACTACAAAGCGAGACCCTGTCTCAAAAAAAACAAACAAACAAAAAGAAAATAGTTAAATTCCTGTGGCTCCCATTCCATAAGAATACGTGTATAACTCATTTTCTGAACTATATCAATAAATATTTTGATGCCTTTTAACACTTACCTACAGCTAGTTTAACCTATCTTGTTTTTTATTTACGTTTTCTTATTAGTGCTTATAGGCTGTTCAGACTAATAGGTTTCATTTTGGCAAATTAATACCTACACATAATATACTTTAATAACCACTCCACAGTTACCACCACCTTTACCCTGTATTACCTCCAGTTTCATATTGGGGGGGTTCGGTGCATACCACATACTGTAATCATATCCATCCCCCTGTTACCTGCATTCCCACTCCCACGCCCCCCTTCCTCCCTCCCTCTTGTCTAATTGTAGTCTCCCTTCTCCTTTTCTGTATGTTAGGGAGAACATGCAATGTTTGTCTTTCAGTCTACTATTTACTTTTTTTTTTACACTTGTCTTTGAAATGAGGTGACAAGCTTTTTGACAGATGCAGTTATAAAAGATGTATTGTTAACATTCAGTAAATTTGCCTGTTGATTATATAAGTCCCAAATTGTTTTTGTATTTTTTTTTGTTCAATTCAGTTATACAGGAACTGATTATCCAGTGTTACTCTTTAGAATTCTGAAGATTATTAAACTTTGAGTCGGAAGGCCTGAATTGAATTCTGGGCTCCAGTACTAATTGAGTAATGGTTGACAGGTTACCTGATATTCTGCTGGTCTAGATTGAGTTAATAAAGAGCTGTGACAAATTTAGTAAGATAGTAAATGGTACTGTCATTTCACTCTGATACCTGGATGGTAAATTGGTACTGTCATTTCACTCTGCTACTTGGAAATAGCACTGTAGAATACTGTAACTTTGTATCATTTTACCATTTGGTCATTTATATTGTATCCATTTATCTGAAAATATCACACATTTCTGAGATGATCTTTGTCCTGTATTGTTTGTTGCTTTATTTCTTGAGACAGTGTCTCACTATGTAGGCCAGGCTGGCCTGGAACTCACAGGATCCTCCTGCCTCAGCTTCGCGAGGACCGAAGTTGCCTGCCACCACACCCAGCTTCTTTGTCCTACTTTTTAACACAGTAAAGCTGGCCAAGAATGGTTTGATACTCTGATCCACTGAATTAGTCATCTGGGTTAATCAGTAGGTGGCTGGAAGATGAATATAGTTTTGCATTTGCATTTGGGAGTTTAAATATGATCTTTTTTAGTCATCGTGTATTAATACTTGAGAATTTCCAAGTGCAGAAAAAACTGAAGCTTTAGATGCTTATATAGTGGCTGCCAAAAACAAGCATACACATTTCAGGAACAGAAAAGTTTGTATACATATCTTAATACTGAATTTATTGAGACATCATGAGATTAATACAATTTACCTTTGGCCTCTGCAATTTCTAGAGTTGCTCCAAGTAGTGGCCATTGGGTTCCAGACATTTATTAGTACAGTGAACTCCTGCTTGGTTTACCTTGGCCACTAAGACTTCTAGACATCCATTTTAATTTCTCTTCTAAGGGCCGACAGTATAGTGGGTTTTCCTCCACTTCCAACATCTCAGGTCCCCCATACGAGAGTAACACCATCTGTTGAGAACATGCTGTTTTTCTTTTCCTGCAGTGTGTGTACGTATTTTTGGCAGGCTTTGTATTATTAACTAATGGCTAGAAGTAACTCCTTATTAGTTACTTATTAAGTAAGAAACATTATTTTACTAAAACTGATATTTAGAATTAGAAGCAACCTCTGTGAACACATAATCTCTTCATTTAATAGAAGAGAAAATTAAGGGCTGGGGATTTAGCTCAGTGGTTGTGGCGCCTGCCTCTCAAGTGTAAGATCCCAAGTTCAATCCCTGGTACAAAAAAAAAGAGAGAAAGGGAGAGAAAATTGTGGCCCAGAAGCAATCAGTTAATTGGCTCATTGGATGTTACCCGGCGTGGGTAATGCTGAATCTAAAGTGAACTGTGAGTCCAAAGTGTTTTTCTTTCCGCTAAGGTTATCCCTAAGTATTTTGATTCGTTTCGGTATTATGTCTTGGTTTGTAGGCAAAGATCTTCCATGCACTAGAGAGTACACAATAAACACAAACTCTTTTTCTTCTTTGACTGGTTTAGTTTTTTAAATTGTAGGAAAACAAAAGGTCCTTGGGAGATTTACTGTGAAGTGGATTAAAGAAAAAAAAATCACTTGTGTTCTTCAGAACAGTTACTCTGAGTTTGTGTTTGATCACTGTTGAAATGAAATGTCTTCCTTCTGTCAAGAACAAATGACAGGATCCTTAGAACACATTAGTGAATATTCCTAAGTAAGGTGAGCTGTAGTAATTTCTTTGCCCTCTGATTGAAAATATTTCCCCATGTTGTAGTTTTGATATTCCAGTTACCTTTTACCTACAGAATCATTTTTCTGGCTGTTTCACTGTAGGTATAAAGCCATTGGTGGAGAAAGTTCATTGTCTTATTGGGAACTCTTTTTTGAGTTCCACTGATTTCACAAAACCTGTTCAGTCTGTTTCTTTTTTTGGAGATGATGATGGAGCAGCTGTTCTTGTTTTTGCCCAAGTCTCTGTGTTATCTCTTCTTAGTGTGAAAATGAGCTCTAGATAAGCAAATCCTGATATGAGATGATTTGAAGATTTTGCCATGGTTGTGTTAGTTGATGATCTGCTTTTACAAAGATATACAGATGTTTTTGAGATTAAACTTTTTTTGGTGCTGGGTAGTTAAAACTAGGGCCTTGTATTCACTAAGGATGGGCTGTACAGCTACACCACTGGTCCTCAGAGTAACTCCGCCGCTGGTGGTGCTGAAGATTGAACCCAGGGCCTTGGAGGAGTACATTTATCAACTGACTGTCTCACCATGTAGTTTGGGCTGGCCTTGAATTCAGTACGTAGTTGAGGTTGGCCTTAAACTCACAGCAGTCTTATTGCATTGGCCCCCCTACTGCTAAGGCAGCAGGCCACCATGTTCAGCTTCAAGTAAGCTTTTATAGACAGAGCTATTGCCTCAAGTAGTACTTTATTTTAAGTAAGGGCGATCATTGAGTAATCCTATCCTAGCAAGTCTGCCTATAATTGCTAAAGAGTCCGTTAATATTCCTTTTATTTTTACTAGATTATTGTGTTTTCTCTTGTTCTTTGGAATCTTTCAAAAAGATTTTGGTCTTCATAGATTATATGAAAGGACTAGGGAGGCAGTGTTAAGATCGGGTGATGGCACAGCTTGGTTCAAATTTCAGCTCACTGTGTGGTTCCTGAGCTGTTACTTAACCTCTTGCTATCTCAGTTTCCTCCTGGACAGTAAAGTCAGTGACTTTATTGTTAGGTTTGAATGGACAGATTTAAGTAAAGCACTTAAAATAGTACAGAGCATATCATTCATTCCCAGTGTGATTATTATCATATAGCCCCTGAGCTATTTGAGGAAGTCCTTCAGATTCTCTTTTGAAAGTATGTTTTCACTTTCTTGCTTATTTAGTGTTTGTTCATTATTAATGAAGTTTCAGTAAATATCTCTTGAGTATACATTTCATTTCGTGAATGTTTTACAGTGTGTGGGATTCTCAACGAAAGAAGCATTCTAACAGTTTACATTGCCAGACCCAGAATTTGGTAATCAAAGCACACTGTTCTTTTGATAATTAATGCTATTGTCTAGCACTTAACTCCTTCGCCTGGAAAGATCATTTTCCACTGACATCTGTTGCCCTAACTGCTCCTGCATCCAGTCAGTGAACAGACGTCTTGTGCTCAGGTCATGTACTAGGTTTTGGGAAAACAGTAGGAAATAAATACTATAAAGAAACAAACAGGGGTCTGAGGGAAGGTTAACATTGTGGACATGTGCTTCTTTGGGGCTGGACCACAAGACGATGGACAGAGTAAGCTAGGAAGCCGGGCAGAGTGGCTCAAGCCTGGAATCCTAGCACTCTGGGAGGCTAAGGCAAGAGAATAGCAAGTTCCAGCCCAAGTTCCATTAACTTTGTGACTTAATCAGACGTAGTCTCAGAAAGAAAAAAATTTAAAAAGGACTGGAGCTGTAGCTCAGTGTGAAGGCCCTGGGTTCAAATACGACCACCACCCCCAAAAAATAGTGTGGTAGAAAAAATATAGAGTCTAGGACAGGTAGTGCTTTATACATTTTGAAAATTAATTTGCATTTGATTTGGGTTACAATAGGAAGTCATTCTGCAATTTTAAGTAGAAGAGTAGTGGGATTTATAATATGATCATGCATCCTCATGAGGGAAAGATGAATTAGAGGGAACAAGCCTAGAAATGGGGAGAGAAATTAGGAGTCCATTGCTGTTGTTCCAGTGGGAGACAAAGGGGGGGGACCAGAAGGGTGATGGTGAAGACGGAGAACAGTGAGTGACACGAAATGTATTTGAAATAGGATTTGTCCTAGATTAGCTGAGTGGTAAGGAGTAGAGAAATCAAAGACGATTAAGCTTTTGAGTTTAGTAACTGGGTAGATGGTTGTGCCAGATACTGGAAAAGGGAAGGATTAGGGAGCACTAGGTTGATTGGTTTGTTGTAGGCAGGTCGGTAGGAGGAGGAAAGGGCATATGAAATTCGAGATACTCAGGAATCATCCTAGTGGTGCTATTACACATGTAAATCTAGCTCAGGAGCAAATAGAAATTCTGGATTATAATTTAAACCATGGAACCAGCAAGTGTCACTTAGGAAAGAAAGGGAAAATGAGAAGTCTTAAGTCAAGAGATGAATATGAAAAAAATGCTGAGGCACCACCTCATTTGGGACAGAATGGCTGCTGTCAAGAAATCAACCAATGACAAATGCTGATGGGGATGTTGGGGGAAAGGAGCCCTCCTCTGCTTCTGGTGCGAACGTAGACTGGTGCAACCATTGTGGAGATGGATCAGTATGGAGATTCTTCAGAAAACTTGGATTAGAGGTTCCATTTGGCCCTCTAGTAATGTGTTTGACACACATTACTTTGTTTAATACTTAGAGCAACCCTTTGATAGCTGCTCACAGATCTTAACCTTTATGAAATATTTTCTACCACAGCTATTTCCCTGCTGGGTATATTCACAAAAGAATTAAAAGCATCATACCACAGTGACATATTTGCATCCATGTTTATAGCAGCTCAGTTTGTAATAGCTAAATCTTAGAGACAGCCCAAATGCTCATTAACCACAGACTGGATAAATAAGATAAGGTTTTTTGGTTTTTTTTTTCTCTTTTTGAGACAGGGTCTCGCTTTGTAGTTCAGGCTGGCTCTGAGCTCACTATGTAGTCCAGGCAAGCTTCGAACTCAGCAATCCTCCTGTCTCTGCTTCCCGAGTGCTGGGATTACAGGCGTGAGCCACCACGCCCGGCACTGTGGTATGTGGTATTGATTGCTGGTGGGCATGAGTCTCCACGCCCAACAGTGTATGTGGTTACCGGGACCGAACTCAGGACCTTGTGCTTGTGAGGCAGGCGCCGGAACCACTGAGCTAACCCTCTGGCCCAAGATAGGGTTTTTAAAAAAAAAAAAAAATTGGAGTACTGTGCAGCCATAAAGAAAAATAAACTTGAGGCATTCATAGCTAAATGGATTTATAGCTAAATGAGGCCATACTTACAAGCAAAATAAATAGAACACACATGCATAAATGCCATATTGTTTGTCTAGTGTGTGAAACTGAAGGTGTAAATGAAGTAAAAAATGTATATAGATATTGTGAAATAGGAAGCAGAGCAGGAAGGAGAATTAATGACAAAATGTTTAAAATTTTTCTTTTAATATTTTAGTATATGTGCTGCCGAAGCGAGCACTAAAATTTTTCTTTTAAATTAGAGACAATACAAAGTAGTTAAGGAACAGAAGAGAGCAAGTTTTTTAACGCATATGGCATTTTTTGCTTATAAGAAATGATCAGCTTTGTCAAATGCTGGTGTCTGGTCTAGAAAAAAGCGAAATAAAGTTTAAGCAGGGCATGGTGGTACATGCCTGTAATCTCAGCATTCTGGGAGGTGAGGCAGGACGATCACAGTTTTGAACCTTGCTTAGGCACCTTAGTGGCTTGGCAAGACCCTGTCTGAAAATGAAAAAGGGACTGGAGATGTACTTCAGTATGAAAGCCTTAGGTTCAACTCTTGGTGTCACAGAGGGGGAAAAGGTTCAGTATAAATTGTGGGAAACAGGAAGGAAACGTAACTAGAACCTTTGCATTAGGTTCTAGTCTCCTGTGAGTCGATGGCATATGGCAGCATAACCATTTGTTGAACCACTTGTTTATTCATTGTTGAGTCTAGGACCTTCCGGGAACTTTCGAGTCTCCAGGTTTTAAAAAGTCTTTAGTTGAAAGAATAGCCAAGGTTTGCACGCTCCTTATAGATTTAATTTTTTTTTGTTCCCTTATACATGCATTATATCTTTGTATATCTTTATGTCGTTCTCTATTCCTCATAAATTTTAGAGATCTACTTATAGGCAGTTATGTAGAGTTGTCTCTTGATATCTGGGGATCATTCCAGGACCCCCTTGAATGCAGAGAGCCCTCACACGGTTTCTTGTACAGTTCGTTCATTTCTAACGCCTAATGCTCTGTGTTATATGTACATTTGTGTCACTTAGGGAATAGTGATAGGAAAAAGAAATCTGTGTATATTCAGGATGGATGCAGTTGTTTTCAGTACAAGTGTCACTGTATTACAATGTCTTTAGTTCTTTTGGAAAGATACCTTGAAGAGGTATAGCTGAGTCAATTTGAACTTATATTTTAAGGAATTGCATTCCAGTTTCCACAGTGGTTATACCAGTTTATATCCACCAACAACACAGAGGAGTTTCCTTCTTCCCACAGCCTCTCCGTCATGGTTTGTTTTCATTTTTGTTCTGAGTTCCTGACGATGGCCATCCCTTGTGAAATAAAGTAGACTCTCAGTGTCATTTCGAGTGCAGATGCAGTGTTCTTTTTGTTTTGTTTTCAATCACCAGTTGATTGAATGTGAGGATGCAGAACAGATTGTCCTAGCTTCTGTGGACAGAATAGTTTTCTTCAGTCCTCAGTATATGACTGTGCAGGGGACTAGGCCACTGTAAGACAGGGTTGTATTTTCTGTGATTTAACTAGTAAGTTTGTTGAAAGATTATATGATATTCTCGCATAAATATATATGTATTCTTTTGGTGTTAAATATTTTACTAAGGTTGCATTGATTATGAAAAACTACATGAACATTTAGAAGTAAATTAAGAGAAAATGAGAAATACGATTTTTAAATATGTAATTTTAAGCTAGGTGTGGTGGTGCTTGCCTCTCATCCCACTTGGAGGAGGCTGAGGCAGGAGGATTGCCATGAGTGTGAGGCCATCTTGTGCTACATAGTTCAAGGTCACCCTGAACTATAAAGCTCTGTCTCAAAAACAACCAAAATAAAAAATAACATAATTTTACAAATTGTACATTTTCCTCCATGAAAATAAAATCATGTATTAACACGAAAGCTCATGGGATGATGTTTTTACATAATGGAAATAAGAGATGAAGAAATCTTCTCTAAAATCTGTCAGACTCTCAGAATAGGAATCATGAGTTATGTGTGTGTGTTTTTTAAACTAGAAATTTTGCTTTATTTTATTTAATAAAAAAATAAGATCTGCAGGTGTCAGTGCATCTTGAGGTTGTAGTTTCAACTCCCCTACACACACACAGAAAGTGAAAATTAATTGTAATGCTGGCTTCTTTATTGACTAGAAGCCTGAATATGTTTTACACTATACTAAATTGAGGAAGATATTAGACCAGAAATATGTACCCATCTAACCTGTTAACTTAGTATTGAGTGATTTATGGAACTTTAGAATGTGGTTTGTGGGGCTGCTGAATGCTGCACTGCTCATTTAGGTTGTTGGGTTCAGTATCAAGCAGTAGACAGCAATTCTGTAATCTTAATGCTTTTAGGGAAATCTGTAGCTATTTTGAGTAACCCAGGGTGAATGTACTAAATAATCCAATTGAGGATAGACACTTCCAAATACAAAAATGTTTACTGAGAGGTGTAACAAAGTCCACTGTCCTTACATGCCTTATATGAAGAACAATGTGTTTCATGTGGAACGCAGTATCCTATTTATTTGGATAATTGATTTTCTTAAAAGGAGAATACAATTTTGTGCTTTAGAATCGTGTCAAGATAAGAATCGGGGACTCCACTACTCTTTTCTTTTCCCTTTCACTTTGTTAATTTCTCCAATGAGTCTTATTTTACTCATGAGTTGTTATAATCATGTCATCTTTAAATGCTTTTTTTGTTTTGCTTTGGGGTGGTTGAGTAGTTTAGGGTTGCATTGTTTCTGCATTACAAATGTGGCTAATGTTTAAACTGAATGGAGAATTATAGTCTTAGCACTGGATGTACAGCCTACAAAGAACCTTTGTGAGCAGATATTAGCTGTTCTTTCACAGCATTTCTGCCAGAAACAAACCAAAAACACCGCACATTTTAATATCAACCTCTTAATACTTTGGCTTTATTTGAAATCTGGTAGTTACAGCTTTTTAAAATATTTGTCATATTTACACGTGTGTTCCCAGTGAAAATTATTTGGTATTTGAATTCTGCTTCTGTGTTGCTTCTTGCCTCACCCATAAACTATATTACTACATATATGTAAAGTTGATTTTAACAGCTCCATTCTTAGAAACAGAACTACCTCATACATGAACCCACACGCAAAGTAGGCTCCACTGAACATCCGGAACATATGGCAGATTTCTGCTTGAAGACTCTTCAGTCCTTTACACAGACTAGAAATACTTCAGATTTATTCCCATCAAGAATCCAACTGACATTTCATTACAAATTTCCAAAATTCATACTGCTTCCTTTAATTATGAAAAGTACCTCTCTTATAGATAATCAGTATGTCTTACCCTAGCCAGAGAGACAAAAGTCCCTTTACCTCATAATAGTTTTTTTTTTTTTTTTTGGAGACAGGGTCTCGCTTTGTAGTTCAGGCTAGCTCTGAGCTCACTATGTACCCTAGGCAAGCCTTGAACTCAGCAATCCTACTGTCTCTGCCTCCTGAGTGCTGGGATTACAGACGTGAGCCACCACACCCGGCACTGTGGGATGTGGTATTGATGGCTGGTGGGCGTGAGTTACCACGCCCAGCATTGTATGTGGTTACCAGGGATCGAACTCAGGACCTTGCACTTGCAACGGAGGCGCCAGAACCACTGAGCTAAATCTCCGGCCCCAAAAATAATTTTTTTTTTTGTCTCAACGTGAGAAACTAAATTTTTCTGACTCTATGGATGCTTCTATGAAAGTTGTGAAAATAAGCTAATAGCATAGACTCTGTGTAGTACAAAAGTATAGAAAGCAAGTATGCATGTGAATACTCAGTAGTGTTCATGTGATTATTTGGAAATTTTTCACATTCATTAAAGGCTGGGAGAAATTAATAGTATCTGGTGAGTGCTAGTCACTGTATGAGACACTTACATGTAATCTCTCTTGAAGTAGAGAAGCAAAGTGATTGCCAGTCCCCCAAGCAAAACAAAACTAGGGTGACAAAAGTGAGATGGGGTGGTACATTGGTTGGTGAACAGAAGCATTTGCACAATTTTGCTTTTGTTGGCAAACTTTGCATTGGGTGACAAACTGTAGCCATCTTCCTAAATTAAATTTGTGAATTGAGGAACCACTGTATTCCAGTATGCTCAAATGCAAAGGTTTACTTTCTCAAGGAGACATAACTAGTAAGTAGTGTTGGTATTTAGCTACAGAAACGAGTTAAATTACAGTACCTGAAGCTTAGGTCAACAATTACAATAGGATGGATGAGTTCAGACCTGTGATTCCGTCCAAGTGGGATCTCATCCAAGTGTGTCTTACACTGATATGGCCTCAGATCAATGAGGACATATTGGCAGCTCTCAGGTACTAAGTTTTCTTATAAAATGGATCGTCCCTTTATAATGATGATGACAGTAAATGAGATTAACAGTATGTGCTGATACTAGATCAAGTAGTCATGTTAGAATTTTGTAACATAAACAGCACAGTACATGGGGGTATTCCCTGGCTAAAAGATGGTTGGCCAAGTGGCTAAGTCTTCTCAAGGCATCTGAAACTTGGTTTGACGTCACATTTTAGGTTCTGATCCTCTACCTGGAATTTAGATATTTGAATTAGTAAACAACAGCTGAGCAAACTCTAGGGGTGTAATTATTCTAATCAATTTTATAAATTATAAACTAAAGATATAAATAAGTTCTAAAATGTATGATAGATATTGTGAAATAGTAAGAAAATATCCAAAGGGTAAAGGGAGGTGTAGGGCTAAGAAGGGAAAGAAAAAAGGTGATGGGAAAGAAAAAAAAAATTTTTTTTTTTTGAGACAGGGTCTCGCTTTGTAGTTCAGGCTGGCTCTGAGCTCACTATGTAGTCCAGGCAAGCTTCAAACTCAGCAATCCTCCTGTCTCTGCCTCCCGAGTGCTGGGATTACAGGCGTGAGCCACCACACCCGGCACTGTGGTATGTGTTATTGATTGTTGGTGGATGTGAGTCTCCACGCCCAGCATTGTATGTGGTTTCCGGGGATCGAACTCAGGACCTTGCGCTTGCGAGGCAGGCGCCGGAACCATTGAGCTAATCCTCCGGCCCGGAAAGAAAAAAATTTGATGATTTTTTAAAAAGGAAACAAAGCTTAGGTATATAGAGGGTAGGTGATTAGGGGGGGGAGGAGAATGGGAAAAATTGAGAATTAAGTTGTGTCATGTACTAGTACAAATTCTCATTGTTGCTTGTGATCATAACATGTTTATGAAATATACCAATAAAATCAATTTTTAAAAATTTTATAAACCATAATACCAGTTTGCTCTTATTGGAAAGAGAAACATCATGTCGAATGAGCATGTCCCTTTCAAAATTCATAGAAAAATAATTTTAAATTTAGTTTTGGAGGAGAGAGTATCTTGCCAGCATGTCATCGTATTCTGTTCTGCTGTTCAGACCATCCAAAGGAAGCGTGGACAGGAAGTACACTCGGATGCAAATACCTCAGTGAGACCCCGTAATTTATATGATTCCTATGCTAGGAAAAAGAAAAAGAGCCCGTGTGATATCTGAGTCCTGCTTCTAGATTTGTCACTAACTTGTTTTATAACATGATCGGAGTCACTTTGCTTCTGGATGTTACTATGAAGTGCAGGTGTAGGAAGGGTTTAGTGTTTACGGGTTGGTTCCCTTCTGTGATTCTGATTGTTCGTGCAGAATATTTATAGCACTGTGTCACACGGAGAGAAAGAGAATCATCAGTATCTAGAGGGTATTTAAGGCTAAGTGAATAGATGACATGAGAGAGTGCAAAGAGCACAAAAGGGAATCTGACCACGGAGAACCCTTACGAAGAGCTCTAGGAGGAAAGATGGGATGTTTCATGAAGGAGAGTGTGATTGCTTGTGTTACGTGAAGGTAAGAGGCTCGATTTGATGTGTCCTTGGATTTGGCGATACGGAAGCCATTAGTGATTTTGACAAAGAAAGTTTAGGTCTGTCGAGTCACAAGTCATGTTGCTGTGGCTTGAGGAGACATTTGGTGACAAGGAAGTGGGGACTCTGTACGCAATTCTTGAGACTTTAAGAGTGAAAAAAGACTGAGAAGTGGGCGGTGCCAGGTAATGCTTACTTACTGGGGAGAATAAAGGGGGAAAACTGAAGAAGGGGAGAAGGGAAGGTGCTGATAAGCACCAAGCAGATGAGAGGGGTGATACACAGACCGTGTATTGCCACAGTGGCTTTGGTGAGTACAGGATACTCCCTAGTGAGTTGTACAGAGAGGAGAAATACTTACATCAGTGAAAGTGTGTATATCTTAGTAGGCTTAATAGGACCCAAGGCCTTCCCTCTGTCAGGGCTGAGAGGAAGAAAGGAGAAAACGGGGTAAGACATTGGAGGACAAAGAACAGGAATGAAATGTCATGAGAGTGACTGAGGGAAAGTTTATTATTGGCAATGAGCTTCCATTTTCAGTTTGAGATTTGGCTCCTCAAATAATAACTTGACCTACTGGGGCCCTTGATACACTTTGATTGAATAAGTAAGTGAGTTTCGAGTGGCTTATAGCCACTCACAGATCTTAACAGCGCAGTCAGTGGCACTTCAGTTTGACAGTTTTCCAGGATCAGTGATTAGGAGGAATGGGGAAAGGGAATTATGTTTTCAAGAGAACTTTCTTTTTTTCCTTCTTCCTTCCTTCTTTCCTTCCTTCCTTCCTTTCTTTTTCTCTTTCTTTCTTTCTTTCTTTCTTTCTTTCTTTCTTTCTTTCTTTCTTTCTTTCTTTCTTTCTCTCTCTCTCTCTCTCT
>PVIC010016864.1:0-33414 GCA_004025085.1 Thryonomys swinderianus
AGCAATTTCTTTAATCATTTAAAACTATAATTTTCCATCTCTAGATTTAACATTGAATTTTCATAGAACTGTTAAATAATATTGTTCCTCCAGAATGATTTATAGACCTTATGAATGTTGGTGTGATCTTATTTCTAACTTAAAAATGGACAAAGACAATGGAGATTATGTTGAACTTTACAAGGATATAGATAGCATGTATACATTCATATACATATGTATATATGTGTGTATACATAAATATAAATCCAGAATTTATGTTAACTGGCAGAACGAGATGAGGCAGGAGGAGGGTCAGACAGATTTATCAAGGCTTTTGGGGTGTCAATTCTAGCTATACCAAAGGAAAGTAATGGGAAGTGGTCCAAAGGTATCTGGCAATCTCGCCCTCAGTCTTTGCACTCAAGGAATTACCTGGAGGAGCTGGTCACATGTAGAGTTTTGGGTTCCGCCTCAAACGGTGCCCAGTAGGATGCCCCCCTCAAGAAGCTGCATTTTCCAAGGCTCCTCCGCTGCACCTAGACTTTGCAGTCATCAAGTAATATTCTGAAAATTGTCCACAGGCTTTATGGCTGACACTAGCAATTCTAGTCATTGGCAGGAATAAAAGGGAGCTGAGCAGGAGCAGAGAGGTTTAAAGGTTCAGGTTGCGAAGGTAGCCTGCCCAGGTGCTGTATTAAGTTTCTAAGCTGCCATGCAAATTAGCATAACTGGGTAACTTAAAATTTATACTAGCATTGACTTTGATGTCAGAACCCCAAAACTGAAGTGCTGGCAGGGCTCCATTTCCTCCTGGGGATATAGATTTTGTTCCTCACCTCCTCCAACTTTTAATGGATGTCAGCGTGCAGGCTCACTCCAATCTGTCTCCATTTTCACAGGGCCATCTGCCCTTGTCTGGTTTTCTCTCACATGGAATCTTGCTACTGGATTTAGCACCCACCTCTGGCTAATCCACAATGATCCTGAGATTCTTAACTTAGGTACAAGAACCCCTTTTCCCACACAAAGACACATATAATCACAGATTCTACAGATTAAGAAATAGACATATCAACCAAACACAAGCCAATTCTAGGACAAAGAACGGCCTATTTGCCAAAGCAAAAGAAAGAGAAAGTATGTGATTGGCCAGAGTTCTGTGGTTCCAGCACTAGGACTCACACTCAAGGGAAAAATACAGAGGGATCAGATTAGAAACAACCAGAAGGCACTGATGCATGAGTAGGTTGGAAGGGGATGAACAGCAGAGTTCATTTGTGTTATCTGAGTTCCTGAGGCAGGATTCCACAATCTCTGCTAACCAGGACTGTGCTCAGAGTGGGACAAAGCTAAAGTCTTCCAGCAAGAAGACATCCAGTGTCTCTAAGGAGATTAGAGGTGAGAGTCAGACAAGACTACAAAGAACTGCTAAGCATGAGTGTAAAAATAAGTAGAATCATAAATAGCTGCCAGTTATTAAATTGAACACCTGCTATACATCTGGCACTTCACATTCATTATTGCAATATGCATATTGCAATATGAGGTCCCATTTAACATATGAGAGAACAGACCTTTAGAGTTTAAAGCCGTACATCAAGTTAGTGGCAGAGCCAGAATTCAAGCCATTCTGACTCCAAAGGCCATTATATCTGGAGTAAAGCATGCTACTTCTCCACAAATAAATATCTCCAGTTTTAGCATCTTACAACACCTTATCTTCCCTTTTGAACTCTTCCTTCTTCGTCATTCTGGGGTTCAGAAAATATCAAAATACGTTTTTGTACCAAATAACCTATGTTAATAACCTGTGTTACTGGGTTGAGGTAGAATGATAATTATTTCAAAAGATTTTAAAGCCAGCATCACAGATGTGCTGTGGGTTGTGAATACTTGTGTTCTTGTGGCTGTGTCATATTTTACAGCAATCACGGGGAGCTCAGGTCTGCATGTGTGGGTCCCAGCTTGGCTCTAATGTAAGATGTAGATCTATTGTAACTGTATATGTCAGCATCCCTCCCCTGCAATCTCCACTACCACCCCCAGATACATAGCGCTAATGATGCCACACAGAGGGTCATATCGGAATAGACAGAGCAGTAGAGTGCTGACAGTGGAGAGCGACACCGACAGAACAAGAATAAGGAAATTCCCATTATACTGATAGCTCAACAGGAAAGGCCATACCCTTTGCACATCATCTTATCTACCCTCAAGACAATAAGTTCTAACAGTCACTAAACATCTGTGCACCGACTATGGACCCTCAACTAGCTTGAATGTAAAACCAAAATATTCCAGAGCATTGTACAAGGTTTAATAGATTTCTCTATTTTCTTTCTTTTTTTGTGGTACTGGGTATCGAACTCGGGACCTTGTGTTTACAAGGCAGGTGCTGGAACCATTGAGCTAAATCCCCAGCCTTAATAATACTTTCAATTCCTCTTATTTCAGAAAAGTTAATGAAGTATTAAGTAGTTCTAGTCTGAATTGACCTATCTTTTCAGGTCTCATAGAGCATCCTTGAGAATGGGTAATTAATAATAATAATATAATGAAAGTCTGATTAAAGGGCTCAAGGTGTAGCAATCCTCATACCCACTGGGCACCATCCAGGCAGCTGTCATGCACGATTCTCTGCGATTGAAACTGAAAATGAAGCTTTGGTTTCTACCTCTACACCTCTCCCCTCAGTCCTGCAGGGGTCTCCGATCCTGCTCAGTCTCGCGGCTGGAATTATCACGTGAAAGACCCTTGAATCATTGCACCAAAATACAAGTCAATTTGACAGTAATTTCAAAACATTTTTTATGCCTGTTTACAAAAAATAAAGGCAGCCTCTCTGCAGATATGTTGTACTGCACTGGGGCCTCCGTGGACGACTTCCTCGGAAACCCTGGATGTAACGTGCTGACACCCGCCCGGGTGCGGGCACTGGAAGCACCACGTCATCCACAAAGCCTGCACTCTTTAGGATTACTGCTGGGCGGATTAGAAACCCGTAGATCAGTTCTAGGTTAGCCCTGATTAACTGGCCTGGCTGTTTCGGGGCCAGAGGGAGTGAGTGTCTGCCTGCTGGAATCCAACCAATACTAGTGCTAAGAGTTCACTTGACGGGAGTTACTTTTCACTAAAACTCAATCTAGACTAATAATGAAGCTATCAGAAATGGTCTGAAATGGAAACTAAATGGTGCCCGCAATCGCGCCAGCCCAACTTCCCGCCCCCACGATTCTGCCTGCCCACATGCTTCTGTCTATCAGCGTCGGCCTCGGGATCAGCTCTCCTCGCTGCATTGGTTGAATTTCAGGAAGAAACCTACGGTTTAAAGGGCTCAGTTTCCACCTGCCAGGCATCGTCCGCGTGGTCCAACTTGACTTTGGCATTATATTTGGGGGAGTCTCTAGCAGTTTCTCATCGATTTCACTGACTAGCCCAAAGGAAAGACAGGTCCCGAAAGTGTCCCGTTGGTCACCTTGACAATTTACAAAAGCGAAACTTAAAGCTCTAGACCAGATCCACACTGAGTCTGCGGGGTGCAGAGTCCCTGCCCAGGTCAGTAGCGCCGGCCCCCGCAGGCGGGACGGGGCGGGGCCTGAGCCAGGCGTGGTCTCCGTGGGAGAGAAGGAAAAACCTTGCTGTGCTCTTAGCCAATCAAGGTGGCCTATGCAAATAGAACCTTTGTCGCCCAGGTAACCATGATGCACAGGAGCCAATAGAAGCTAACCAGTTGCGACCCTATTCCACGATTGGCAATGAAGTAAGGAGGCAGTGATCCAATGGGCTCTGGGAACGGTCCTCGGCGGGCTGAGGGGCGGGGATATGCAAATATGGTTTGAAAAGCCGGCGGGAAATCTGAGTTTCGCGGGAGGACCTTGGCGCGTAAACCGTATCCCTTCATTCATTGTCAGCAGCAGCTTCCTGGAGCCATTTTTCAGCTGCCGGCCGCAGCACCCGGGCTGCCGCCGCCGCCTCGCAATCCGTTGCATCGGCTGCCCCCGACGCCTCCATCCCCTCTCGGGGCCTGATATCCGTGCGGCCCGGACCCTCCTCTCTCCAGATCCCCGATTATTTTTGGCCCCCGGGGCCTGTGCGGTGCGGAAAAAATAAAAAGAAAAGAGAGAGAGAGGGGCTCGGAAGCGCCGGGCGGGGAGAGAAGGAGAGACTTGGAAACTCCGGCTGCAAATAATAAACTGAAAGCAATAACACTAATATACCGTAACACTAAAAAGAGCAGGAGCGAGAGATGAGAAAGGGGATCCAGCCCGCCCTGGAGCAGTACCTGGTGAACGCCGGGGGTGGGGAGGGGGCGGCTGTCGTCGCCGCCGCCGCTGCAGCCTCCATGGACAAAAGGGCACTGCTAGCCAGCCCCGGCTTCGCCACCGCCGCCGCCCCAGGCACGTACATCCAGATCCTCACCACGAACACGTCCACCACCTCCTGCTCCTCCCTCCCCAGCGGCACGGCCGCCGCCGGCCCCCTCCTCCGCAGCGCCCCCGGCGCGGAGCCGACGGCCGGCAGCCTGCTCTACACCACGCCGCACGGACCCTCGGGCAGAGCCGGGCTGCTGCAGCAGCTACCAGCGCTGGGATGCGGCGGCGGCGGCCCTCCGGTAATCCCCTCCCCTGCGCGCCGGCCCGGGTGGGAGGTGGGCTGCTCCGCGCGGGGTGGGGGCGCCGGGCCGAGCGCGCGGGCCTCGGACGCACGGAGGCTGCTGGCGCCCGGCGAGGGCTCATTGTTAAGACTCGCGCGCTCCCCCCGGCGCCGGGAGGGTCTGGGGGCCCGGCCCGGCGCGTGGGACGGCGGAGATCCACCCGGCGCGAGGCAAGCCGTGCACTCCGAAACTTTTCGGGACCCCCGGGTTCTTTCTTAGCACTTTTCCCTACCCCCACTCTCCCCTCCCCTCCAAGTCGAAGCTTCCTCTTTCTCGGGCGTAGGAAGGGGTCACGCCCCGGATGGAGAAGGGGTGGGGGAGGGAGCAGTGATCTGAGGAGTGGGGGGGACCCCGGGGGTGCCAACGGCACGGATTGTCAGGGTGCTCGCCCCCTCCCCCTCGGCCCGGCCTCGGCAGCCCCCGCGCGGCTGGGGGTCCCTGGGGCGTGCTCCGAGCGCAGGGCCGGCACCGGACACATTAGGGGACCTGGGACTGCCGCAACAAAGGCGCCGGGACAGGCGGGGTGGCGGGGGCGCGACAGGGGACAGGGGGCGCCCCGCGGCGGGGGTTGTCCGGAGCGCGCAGCTCGGGGGCTCCTGGCCCGGCCTGGGCGCATCCCGCGGCGGCCGCGTGGCCCGCGCGCCCGGGCCTTCCTCGCCGGGCCCCGGGCCTGCCCTTGACCCGCCTCTTCCCGGGCCCCCGCTTCCCCGCCCTGCCCCCCTCTCCGCCCCCCGGCGACGCAGGGCGGGGGCAGCCGGGCTCCCGTCCCGCAACCCGGGTCTGTCCCTCTCTCCGGGACCCGCCGGTGACGTTTCGCACACGTGCGCGGAGGACGCGCCTGTGACTGGGGAGGCGGCGGCGGCGGCGGGAGGGGGCGCTGGAGGGGGAGAGGGGGCACCCACTTCCTCCTGCTCGCCGGCTCCCTGACCTGGGACGGTCCCCGCTCCCTCGCACCCGCCCCCGGCACCGCCACCCTCCCTCTCCCGTCCCCACCCCCCCCAGCACCGGCGCCCGCCCGCGCCCGGCGCCGCCGGTCTGCTCGGCCCTCCGGGCCCCCTCTCCCGCCGGCCCCCCACTGCCCCGGAGCCAGGCTGCCTTCGGAAATGCCCTTACAGCAGCAGGTGAGTGACCGGGACGGCGCGGGGGCCGCGGGCGCGGGGGCTCCGTTCCGGGGGGGGCCGGGGCCGGCAGGGTAGGCGGCTGAGCGGGGTTTTGGAGTGGGAACGGGGGGTTGGGTGCTCGAGGGAAATGAGTAAGCAAGAAAAATCCAACTAAGTAAATGCCCGGCCTCGGGGGGCCAGGAGCCCCAGGGGGTGAGCAGGGTGTTTATGTGTATTTTTTCTAGGGGGCAGATGGATGGGTGATTGAAAACCGGGAGGGGGCTTCTTGCCAATGGCCGAGTTGAGCTCTGTTTTCTGTCTTGCTTCCCTAGTGCTGGAGGGGGAGGGGGCGGGTCAGAGGGTAGGGTGTCCGTGGGGTTCCCAGGCCACCCGCCACCCCCTCCCTTTGTCCCTGTAATTTATAAAGCGCCTTTGAGAGATGATTTAGGTCAGTATGCGGCTTCTCTTTTTGTTGGTGCTAGGAAGAAGTGTGGCCCGGAGGTCTCCCCCTTTCTCCTTTTCTCTCCCGCATTCCCCTCCTCCACGCCTCCTGGTCTTCACCCTCGTGGTGAGCTTTGGCCCGAAAGAGCCCAGGACCGGACCGGACTCCGGCAGATAAACGGTGGCTTGTTAGGACCGGTGGTGGACCTCACCATATCTCTGCTCCAAATGGGTTTTATTTTTGCGGAATCAAGATTTTTGCAGGAGGAGGGTGTCTTAGAAAGTGTGTACCTAGGCAGCACTTGGGGAGATGGGGTGGGAGTGGAAATAATTACAATTTTTGATTTTCTTCCTATTTCTCATTTTTTTTCCTCGGATTGAGTCTTACTGCTTTCCAGCTCCAGGGATATTTGCTGGGGATGTGTGATAGAGTCTCGAAGAGGCTCGTGGTTTTTTAGTGCCTAGGGTCTGCCAGCAGGGGGGAAACCCGTGTAATGTACCTGCTTGCGCGCGTACAGTAGCCTGTGTGCTCAATCATAAGAATGCTCCACGCTCTTATTAGCATTGAGTACTCCTACTGATTTGACCTAAACGTGCTTAGACATATTTTGAGCATACCCCCCACACAGTTCTATTACTAAACCGTAAACCTAACCTGAAACAAGTAACTATTGACAGACTTTCTGAATTTGATTCTGTGGGGTGGTTGGTAATAGGAAATTGTGAGATCACTGAATTTTAAAAAATCTATCTATATCTAAGCATGCTTGTTGGGTCTCCAAGATTGTCTAGCCAAATGCATATGTAGTTCACTGTGTTTAAATATTAAAATATTGCCTTCACCACGCTCCCAGTTGTTTCAAAACTATTCTCCTTGCCATGAGTTTGTTGTTCTGAAAAAATATTTTTGAATTTGTACACACACAAAGTAGTTTTCATTATAAGAACTTAACTCATATACACACACGTGTGTGTGTGTATGAAGTAGTTTTACATAAGATCTTAATGTATGCTGAATCATTGGTTTATGTTTGCTTTTAAGAGCTATATCTTCCTGGGCAGGGGGAGGAAATTGTCAATGCATACAGAGCCCTGAGTATTGATTATTTTGTTGTCATTGTTATCAAAATTGTATCAGGCTTCCATTAAGTGTTGGAATTTTATTGATATTCTTTCCCTAAGCAGGATCGACAGCACAGCATAGCTAAGATTGGCTAAACAAAGCTAAGACCATCTAAACTATGTAAGAAGAGGTTGAGAATTCTGCAGGTGGCCAAGAGTTGCAGATTCATCTGGTTCTGTTTCCAAGTTCTGTCTCAAGAACATCTAAGAACTTAACCCGGATCAAATTCCTTTCTTTTTTATTAGCTGTATAGGCTCCTCTCTCATTTACAAGTTGTCTGATCTTAGGCAAATAACTTAATCTCTTACAACCAGTTTCCTTGCCTAGTAAAAATAACATCCAGAAGTGGATACTATGCATGTAGAGAAATATAAGACAATATGTATGCTGTCCCTTTGTTTATGTAAAAGGCTGGATGGTGAAAAGTTTTCTGTTGTGTTATGTAGTTTATTATTTACTCCTGATTAACTTGGGTGAAGTATTTAAAACATCACCATCCTGGCCATGGGTAACAAGAGGGCATTTCGGCAGGATCTGCCTGTGTGAACGGTATGCTGAACTGCCTGACCATGTGCCTTGCTTGGATTGTGACAAATTTAGGTCAACTCATCCTCACTTTTTTTTGGATGAGTTCCACTCCTCCCATGATGCCATGGACCTGCCAACATTTGGGTGCAGTTTAAACTTAGTGGCTTTTGTTAGAACTGAAGTCCCAACCTTTACCACATCAGAGACGTGTGCTGCATAAGTTCAGTTATAGACAGTGAGACTGTTGGAAGAGGAGAAACTCCAAAGAAACTTGTCAGAAGTGTTATTCACTGGAACAGATGGGGCTTCGTTTCCTACCTTTTCATTTTTTCTAAAAAGAAGCTGAAATTATTTTGTTCTTCCAGAAAATTTGGAATCTATTAATGCAAGAAGCAATGGCCCGTCACATCAGCTTAAATTTAATCTGGTCATAGGAACCTGCTGATTATACTTTGGGAATGAACCCTTAATGCTTGAAATGTTCATCTGAAAATGGAGAGGCCATAGGTACTATTTCAGCAAGGTCTCTCTTCCTGTGTGAGTATAAAAGAAGAAAAGTGCCGAGTTCCTGTGGTTCCACA
This sequence comes from Thryonomys swinderianus, assembly GCA_004025085.1. Classification (NCBI taxonomy): domain Eukaryota; kingdom Metazoa; phylum Chordata; class Mammalia; order Rodentia; family Thryonomyidae; genus Thryonomys; species Thryonomys swinderianus. The sequence goes on from PVIC010016864.1 coordinate 8,410, forward strand.
CTCAATAATCTTGCTTCTGCTGAGATATAGGGTTGATGCCAAGTTTAAGCTGGGAGAGAATTTTTAGTGACTGCATACCCCAAAATGGAAGTTTTAATATAATACAGTGCCCAGACTGGGCAATACAAATAGCTTCACTATAATCAGTACTGAGGGTGCAACCCTAATCACTGCACAGCAGAGCACCCCAAACTGTGACACTGTGATCCGAAGTGCCCAAGCTTTCAAGCAGGAAAGGAGTTTTTGTTTTTCTGTAAATCGCCACCTTGTGTAATACTTGGGTAGATTGTGAGATTAATGTTGGGCTGCGTAAAGCTAACTTGAAAACAGAAAATAATACTCTGAGCTTAGCCATGAATAAATAACACCTGGAGATTGAAAGACCCGGCTGAAGGGGCTTTGATTGTGGTTTTTCAGAAATATAAAGCAATAACTTCACTTTTTCTTTTTTTCTTTGTGTGTGTGTGTGTGTGTGTGTGTGTGTGTGTGTGTGTGTGTGTGTGTGTGGACTGGTGATTGAACTCTAGGGCTTTTGCACTGAGCTATATCCCCCAGCTTTTTTTTTTCTTTTCTTTTAAATGCGGTTTCACTTAGTAGTTATGTTACTCAGGTTGCCCTTGAACTTGAGGTCCTCCTGCCTCAGCCTCCCAGAATGTTGGTATTACAGGCCTTCACCACCATCCCCAGCTAATACTTCTGTCTTTATTGCTATCTTCTAAGACCATCCACACCTCTAACTCCTTTTCAGCAAATAGCTTTGCATATTCAACTTAGTTTTTGGCTTGTTTTCTAACTTAATGTGATTTATAAATATCCCATTTATGACCAGTTATATCCACTTTCCCAAGCAAACCAACTCCCAGTCTCTTTAACCATCTTCTTTTTAAAAACAGTTTTAATCATGATGAGTTGCAGTGAATTACCTGTGCTCACAACATAAAGTCCTTCATAGATTCCTATGAAACTACCACACAGAATGCAAGGTGGAAAAAGTAGATTTCAATTCTTACCAGATTCTGTTCTATTTTGTTTCTTAGAGGAGAATTTCCCTCAGTCCTTGGAGGTAGTTAAGTACGTGGTTCAACACATGTTTTCATGCTTATTAGCAGTTTAAAAATAGTGTTTAAGAGTCCATATTTACAATTGCCAAAGAGCATTTTTTCTGCTCATCATTTTTTATGGGCCTAAGAAGCAAAGATAACTGGCAAAGCAGTAAATACAGGAAACCACTAATGTATCTTTTTCCTCCTCCCGCGATCTTGTCCGGCTGCGAAGAGTGACTGGAAAAACTCATCTTACACACACAAACCAGTTACACTGGAGGTAAAGGGCAGCAGCTGAGATGGGGGCTGGGAAACTGGCATGGCGGGAGTGGGGTACAGAGATGATGGCACAGGTGTCTTTAACTTCAGTCAAGAGGGAAAGCAGTTTATTTCTTGAGACTTTCTTCAAACACTCTCCCTTATAGTATGTAAGGATGGGTTCTTACCATGGCCCCGAGCTGTCGGGGGTCAGTCTTACAGACACCATGGTTTGCAGTATAACTGAAGAAGGGGTACAGCCCCTCAGAGGCCAGTTTACGTCCCAAAGCCCCCTTGCACTTTGCTTTGCTGGAGACCCCGAGTAACACAGGCCCCGGCGAGGCTTTGCATGCTGAGGAAGGCGTTCGTGTCAGCTTGGGGGGGGGTGGCAGTGAGGAGTGACAGCCAAATTAGGGTGTAGATGGAAAGAATAATTGATCTTCGCCTGCTTTCTGTTACCATAGCCAGATGGAGCCCAATTGCAGAGTCAGGACAACATTCTCAGAACCTCACAGGCCCCTGAGAACAGTCCTGCAGGTCAGCATGGGCCAAAGGACTATGAGGATCTTCGAATCAACATTGGAGAGCGACAGAGCATCGCTGTCCTTAGTTGCCCCACCCCCCTCTTGCCAGCAAGAAATTGAGGCCTAATGCAGTTAAATTACTTACCCAAGGTCACAAGGTAGCTGGTGGCAAAGCCAGGACTGAAATTGGAGACTTACATTCTTCAAAGAAGCCTCATTTGCCAAGAGAAGGTTAACTACATCTTATGTGCCCTACATGGGAAAATTAGGATGTGTCGAATACCTTTTAGATTTCTATGAGGAGCTATATTTTTAATGCACATTTAAAGAAATGTTCTTTGAACAGTTGCCTATGAGTGGACAACTTATTCCCAAAGATATAAAATAAGCAAGGCTACTTAGAGGCTTAAGGGAAAGGAAATTTAAAAATGAAGAGAATGACTGATCCTCATAAAGTCAGGAGAGTATTTTTGAAACTTTATTTCTTATTTGCACATTTGACTCTTTTTCTGGGGATATGTGACATTGCTGGTACCCAGAATGCAAAACTTGCATTTCGTAGAGAACAGAACGTAAGAACGGATTTTGAAACTTGCTTGGGAGAGGGCATGGGTGCAGCTGTGCTTTGGAGGTTGTCCTGGGCCGTCCACATCCTGAATGACTGGTGGTTTTTCACGGGGCCCGGCCCTTGCCCTGTAATATTGACCAAGGTGCTCTTCCTCTGTGGTTAGCTTCCGGAAGACTTCTGGTTTGGTGAAGTGGCTGATCAGTTAACTCTTTCAGAGGAAGTTATCAACCCCTAAAAGCCAGGACTAATTTTCTTTAAATGCCTTATATTACTTGTGGAACTGAGAAAGTTTAAAAATAGAATTGCTTCAAGCCCTGAAGCCTGCAAATGAAACCGAATCCAACATGGCTGGATCTCATGCCTTCTTAGAGGCAGGGATGTATGGTCTATCTATAATCCAATGACCAAAAAAGGTGCCCTCCATAGACAGTCCAAAGTCCCTCTGAGCAGTAAGAGACAACGGGTGAGAGCAATCAGGGAAGCTGATTTTCTCGGGAGATTGTTGGCGGGTGGAGGCCTGTGTAGGGAGTGGAGGAGTCTGGTGCCCTGGGCCTCCCAGGCAGCTCTGGCTGGCGACCCTGGAGGGCCTTTCTCTGTTCCTTCTGGGAAACCCCATTGCTTGTCCTACTTTTCATGAACCTGAACAAGGTGGCTGTGGACTCAGGGCCTTAGGCAGTGAACTTGGGCCTGTCAGTGTCACTTCTCTGTCCTTGCCCAGTGCTGAGCCCCTCTCTGAGCCTTTCTGCATCCAAAAGAACCTCGGAAAGAGGAGACTTGGTGTATGAGCCTTAAGTTGCACTGTTGTGGCTGCCTTGTCCTGAATGGGTTCAAAATGTTTGCCTTTTAGTCATGCTGACTTTGAGGAAGAGTCAGAAGTTGCAGTGCACCTAGTCCAGTGAAGAAAATGGATGAGGACACGCATAATAGTGTGTGTGCAAGCCTGCCTTTCCACCGAGTGGCACTGGGCGCTGCATTCACTGTATTTTTTGATCACACGCCAAAAAAGACACTCACGAAATAGAATTTCCAGAACTGCTTCAGAAAGAGACGTGAGCAATGGGATAAGTGTGTTTGAAGCAAGCGGGGAGTGTTTCTGAGGGGAACTGATGGCAGTGTGTTTTAATGAAAACATTTGGAACATTCACTGTAGTTTTTGATCTTGTGTATAAAGTCCATACTTCCCCCTCAAAGGCAAACTGAGAAAGAGCTGGCATAAGGTCAAGTAATGAGCTCCAGAGTGATTATTTGCTTCTTATGCCGCCCCCTGCTGCCTGCTGTTTGATTTCTGTTTCTTCCCAGTCTACTTTGGGGAATAATCACCAGGGCAGGAAGATTAAATGGGTTCCTCCTTAGTCCAGAGGCCAGCACCTGGCTTGTGGGTGTTGAATGGATATCAGTAGAATCGCTTTTGCCTTCCCTGGCCATCTTTTTTTTTTTTTTGGCAGGGTCTCGCTTTGTAGTTCGGGCTGGCCCTGAGCTCACTATGTAGCCCAGGCAAGCCTCGAACTCAGCAGTCCTCCTGTCTCTGCCTCCCAAGTGCTGGGATTACAGGCATGAGCCACCACACCCGGCACTGTGGTGTGCGGTACTGATTGCTGGTGGGCGTGAGTCTCCACGCCCAGCATTGCACATGGTTACCGGGGATCAAATCAGGACTTTGCGCTTCTGAGGCAGGCGCCGGAACCACTGAGCTCAATCTCCGGCCCTCCCTGGACATCTTATGAGCTGTCCTTCCTTGATTTCTTTTCTCCCCTGCCTTCAGTGTTCATTTCAGCCCTGTTGCTCCTCTGAAATGGTGGTGGTGCAGACGAGGGGCAGGAACCATTCTTGAACCGTGGGATGGATTTTCTCTAATGCAGTTGTTAGGATATTTCTTGGATCTTGGTATCTCTTTATAAGCTGTCCATTGACTTGGAAGAAAGAACAGAAGAATAAGCTGCTTATTATAATAGGAACATCAGTAGTAATAGTGTCATGAATAAAAGCTTTATTTCTGTGATTAAATGTATTAATAAAGTGGTACTGTAATATGTATTGCACTATTAACATAATTTCACATCTGTACAGCAAACTGTGGCTTAAGAACAAATGGTGGAAGTAAGGGTGCAGGGCTTCTGGGCCCTGGCCAACTGGGGAACCCCAGTAAGCAGTGGGTGTAGGGGGGCGTCTGCTCCTGGACTTCTCTTTGTGTCTCCTCTCTTACTTTACTTTTGTATTTATTCCACTCTCTCTTTGTCTCTGTCTCTCTCTCTCTTTCCCTCTGTCTGTCCTTTTCTCTGTCTGTCTGTCTCTCTTTCATAGTTATTGCTGGTACTGTACTACGGATTGAATTTAGGACCTTTGGGACCTTCACTCTGACCTACATGCTCACCTTGTTTTAAAAAATTTTTGTTTCTGGAATAGAGTCTCACAAGTCGCTAAATGGTCCAGGCGGAACTCAAACTTGTAATCTTCCGTCTTGGTCTCCCTGGGTGCTGGGATCTCAGGCATGCACCACCATGATCGGGGTTCTGTTGTCTTTTATGTTCTGTTAGTCCCTCTCACTTTTGCCTGGCTCGCAGAAGGGTGAGACGCGCATGCGCAGTCCCATAGCTGCATCCGGGACTTCTCAGATAAATTCCAACTTCTTTCTGGCACGGTCTTGTCTTTCTCATTTTGCTTCCCATTCTTCCCAGTTTGGGTGCTTGTAGGTTTTTCTGTGGGTTTCTCCTCCCACCCTCCTTGCCACTGGCCTGCAAGAACCACATCAAGGGAAACCTGAGCAGAGCCTCCCCTGCTTCCCCGGATTTGGACCCCTTCCTCTGGTGGATAGTGACCGTTTTCTTGTACTACGTCATAGTCTGGTGTGTCTCAGTCTCTTGTGTGCTTGACTTTCTCTTACGCCCAGCCTGCACACTCTGAGCTATCACCCCTTTCATCATATGCAAGGCCTTCTACCTCATCGACTGGTGGATATTTGTGAAGAGGCGTTTTCATTAGACACCTGCCGTGAGCTTGGCACCCCATTACTCTTGGGGACGCAAATGCAGTCTGAGGTGTGATCCACCCACACTTGAGTTTATAGTCTGTTTGGGAGGCAAGCTTTAAACACGCGTTGCTCCTCGAGCAAGACTAAACAGGAGTCAGGAAGAAAGCAAGACGCATCTAGTCCTCGGTTGTATAGTGTTGACAGGAAGTACCAGAGGAGCAGGTGAGAGTCCCCGTACTCCAGCGAGGCCTTGAGAAAGAAGAGGCGGCAATTCCCAGGGCTGCCAGGCTGAGAGCCCAGGACGGTGTACAATGGAATCTCCTCAGGCGCTTCTAAAATGTACGGGTACCTGAGCCCCACCCAGGCTGATTAGAATCTCGGGGTGGGGTCCAGATACACGGCTGAGGTGATTTTAGTGTTCACCTAGGCAGCTTTGGGCTGGGTGCAAAGAGAAGCTGTTCCTGCGTGGGGAAACAAGGCCGTGGTAGGGAAGCAGAAAGTAGGTTAGCCTAGGAGGGACCAGTTGGACTGCACTCAGTGTGGAGGAATAAGAGCATTAGGGACGCTGGTGAAATTGTCTAGAGCAGGAATCGCCTTCACACCAGCACTAGGCGGGAAGTGAGTTGGGAGTGGGTGCTGCTGAGCTTGCTCAGGGAAGTGTGCTCTCTGAAGGTGAGACCTTGCCCCGGGCAGTGGCTGCCAGAGGGAAGGCAGGCCCTCTGTGTTGCTAGGTCTTCGCTCTCCTCAAAATGCCAGAAATCTACCCGTTTTTAAATGTTGGCTCAGTTAGAAAGGAAAATGTGCAGGCCAAACAAAATAGGTCTGTAGGCCAGATTTGGCTCAAGGGCTGCTACTCAGCAGTCTCTGGTCTGTGGGATAATAATAGCTAATGTTTATGGAGTGCCCGCATGTACATGTACCAGGGGCGCTGAACTCGGTGCCTCACTCCCATTAGCACATTACCCACATAACACCCTGTGCAGTGGGTGTTGCCCAATCTTTGTTCTACACAGGAGGAAGTAGACAGCCAAGGGTTAAAGGGGCTTGCTTGGGGTGACCAAAATTAAACCCAAGGAACCTGGGTCCAAAGTCTCAGTACCAGTGTTTACCCTCCATGGTCCCCAGGCAATGTATTAAGTACAGCGTGGGAACTGAGATACCAATCAGAAAGAAATAATTTAGTGTTTCACTTGATGTGGGTTGAGTATCCCTTATCCAGAATACTTTGGACTAGAAATGTTTCAGGCTTCGGTGTTTTTCGGATTCGAAGACATTTGCAGACACTAAATGAAATCATTTAGGGTATGGAACCCAGCTCAATACAGAATTTATTTATGTTTTATATGTACCTTAGACACATAGCTTGAAGGTAATTTTATACAGTTTTTCATAGTTTTGTATATGAAACATGTCTCCTACTTGTGGAACCATGTTGGCATCAAGAGCTTTCAGGTTTTGAAGCCTCTCCATTTGGGGGTTAGAGATCCTTAAACTATGCTAAGAATTGCCTGCAGTATTTGTGCCAGATGCAAATTTCCACACTTCGTCCCAACCTTCCATCACAGAAGGCTCAAGATCTGACCCTCTGAAACTTGGGGGACCCTTGCTCTAGGGAGCTGAGCACAGGAAGAGGTTACCAAGTGGGGTCGTCCGGGTGAGAGCAAGAGCCTTCTACAAAATCCGTGCTTAAGATGCTCTTCTTAACTCTGCTTTGATTGTAGAGAATAGATCCTCAGACCTCAGGGACCCTTGCAGAACCAGCTTCCAGATTTCCGAGTTATTTCCAAGGCATGTCGTCCAAAGATGGGTTAGTTCCATGACACCTAACGGCAGGGAAATGGGAAGGGATGCCAAGGGATGGATAGAGTCTCAGGAGGTCAAAGGGCTGTGTGTGCTGCAGACTGACACCAGCAGGGTGCCTCGCAGGGTTCGGTCTGCCTTTCCATTCTGTTGCATTTGGGCCTTTGGTCAGAGTGGATGAATGGAGTGGGAGAAAGTTGGAAGCATGACTGAGGGGAGAGTCAGGGCACAGCGCTGAGGGTGTGGATGCTGCGGACTTGATGACTGGAAGCAAGGGGCGAAGGAGACGAGAAATACGGGATCTTGTTCTGCTCTTGGGACTCAGCAGGGGCTGACCTGGGCTGTAGCTGACTGGATGTGCATTGTGGTTGGGCAGAATGACCAGGTCCCAGGTGACGCCACAGACCCTCTGGCTTTCCAAGGGGCTGAGGTGACTTTGGCTTGGAGGTAGGTGAAGGTGGAGATCCCGATGAAAGTGCCAGGCCAGAGCTGGTCTCCCTTGCTTGGGGTGGGGGGGGGTTAATGTCGTAGCACAGAAACCTTTCATCATTTTCACTTCTCCCTCTGTAATATGAAAACGAGACAAATTCATCAGGTTGATTTTGGGGGGGATCAATACTGTCAGGGCTCCCAGAGACAAAGCATCAGATGTTATTTATTACGTGCTTGACGAGGTCTGTGCCTGGCTCTTGGCTGCTTTGACAAAGCCCACAGTTTGCAGCCTCTTCAAGCAAAGAGCCAGCTGGAGGGTGCTGTGCATGAAGAAAGGTCACATAATTATGTCTCAAACCAAGATGACCCTCATTGCCGTAATTCCTTAATGTGTTCTGATTTTGCTACTTGGAAAAACAAAACCTTCAATTTATTTTTTTAAGTGCTGTCCCATTAAAGTTTAAAAATAAGAGTCTTTTGGGGCTGGAGATTTAGCTCAGTGGTTCCGGCGCCTGCCTCGCAAGCGCAAGGTCCTGAGTTCGATCCCGGTAACCACATACAATGCTGGGCATGGTGGCTCACACCTGTCATCCCAGCACTCGGGAGGCAGAAGCAGGAGGATTGCTGAGTTCGAGGCTTGCCTGGGCTACATAATGAGCTCAGGGCCAGCCGGAACTACAAAGCGAGACCCTGTCTCAAAAAAAAAAAAAAAAAGAGTCTTTAGGTATTCTGGATGAAAGAACCACCTAGATTTCTAAATATCTTTTTAATTAAATAAAAGTATCTACATTGAAGCCTATGTGTAGCACTCCTGGCATTGACTGACTTGACTGCCATCTAGGGTGACAGACAAAGCTTGTGATGATCACATTAATAGGTGGCAAAGGTTCCACCCTTTCCTGTTGCTGTTTTCCCTGTTAGCATCTGAGATACCCTATTTCTGCGAATTGTTTGAAGAGGCAAGTTCTCAGCCCTGGCCCCTGGCTTGGTGGGACGTGCAGCTCCGGCTGCAGAAACATGCGGTGCCACTTAGCAGCGCGTGACCTTTCACAAATTACATCTATGATCTGCAGTTACCTAAAATAAGGATCCTGTCTCCTTTGTTGTTGGGAAGGATTAAATGAGATAATGTTTATAGGAAATGTACTTTGTGTTCCTTGGTGGCCCTCAGCCCCAACGTGGGAAATGCTGAGTATCATTTGAATCTAAACTCAACATTTTTATCCTCTTTAGCAGAAGAGACTATTGGACAACATTAGTTAATATCTGCTTTGTGTGTTTATTCACAGTGTAGTTTGCTGGAATTCTGGGAGATTCAGCGGTGTTTCTGTTGTCCTTCTGGCTGTCAGGAAGTTCATTAGCAGATGGGAATAAAATATTTGCCAATAACTAAGATAAGATAGAAGACAGTGAAGACTCTGAGTATCAGTGAGGTTTCTTAGGCATCTAAACTTGGAGGAGAAAATAGACCTTGAAGTTTAAAATTTGAACAGGGTTTCAGCATGGTGGCCATTTTGGCTGGACACTGTGTGGTGGGTGGGGGTTGTTCTGGCCTTTAGGGAATTTAGCAGCGTACCTGGCCTCCCTATTGAGATGCCAGTAGTGATCCCCCAGAGGCAAGATTGTCTCCAGGTACTGGCAGGTGTCCCCTGGGGGCACAGATCACCACTGATAGAGAAATACTGAACGAGACATTGAACAGAAGGTAGAAATAAGGAATCATATGCGTCTTCTATATATAATGTATAATTACACTTTAAAATATGCTCTACGGGCTGGGGCGTGTGGCTCAGTGGTACAGCATTTGTCTAGCATGCATAAGGCTCTGGGTGTGATACTCAGTACTACAAAAAAAAAGGTAAAACAGTTTAGGATTTTGCTGGGCATGTGATGCACATGTATGATCCCAGCAGTGAAGAATTGAGGCAGGAGGATCGCAAGTTGAAGGCCCACCCAAGCAGCATGGTAAGATTATCTCAAAAAAAAAGAATTTTAAAAGTGATTTTCAATAACTAGGTTTGAATTTTGGGGTGCCCCGCTGCCCCATGGAAACCAAGAGCTGTTATTCACAGCTGCCACTCACAGTAGAGAAAACATGTTCTCAGTGGCAGGCTGACGCCCTGTCTGTTTTAATGTCAGGCACAATATTAATTGGCTGCAAGAAGCCTCTGTGTTTCTTGGAGAAGAAAGGATCGACGTCTGTAGTTCAGGGAAGGGAGCTCTGCGTTTTACCATGAACTTGACCGAGTTCTGCTCAGGATCAGCTTCTCAATTTGGTTTCTAGTCCCAGGGTCACCACTTGGCAGACTTGGACCCATCACTTTCTGTCTGCGCCCTGCTTGGTCTCCCGGTAGATGAGAGAGACCTTCGTTCCTACCTCCAGGGGTATTGTGAGGACTAAGCAGTGATGCCCCGCCCAGCCTGAGCTCCGCACTCTGAGACACTTTGCATCCTCTGAACTGTCACTGTCACCAAGTTGAGCTCCCCTCTTAGGGGCAGCTCAGCAGTTGGCTGCCCTTCGTTCCGTTCGCTGCTCCCACTTCTTTTCCTGCTCCCCCGTTTCCCCTGGTTGCGGTGTTAGCCTGGGGATGCACCGGTCCGTTTGGTTCAGTGGATCTGTGCAAAGCACCTGGTGTGTGTCAGCCTCCAATCTAGTGCTGGGGATGCAGCGGTGTGAGCACAGACAAAATTCCCTGCCTTTGTCTCATTGCAGAAGGTTTTGCCAAGTGATAAATACTGTGTTCTAGTCTTTGCTGGATTCTGGTCTGTTATTTTCTGTTTGCTTCGTTTTTGATTTTTGAAAACAATAGTTCTTCAACACATGTGTGGCTTAGGACTAGCAGCGTCCCCTTGAGAACTTGTCTGAAAAGCAGGTTTTCATGAGGAAGCCCAGACAACTGAGTCGGAAACTCTGGAGGTGGGGCTGGCATTGCGTGCGTGGCTTCACGAGCCCCTGGGTCATTCTGGGTGAGGGGAAAGACCGACCTGGGGAAACCCCGTGGTTTTAACAGGGCTGCGGTGCTGGGGTATCATCAATTAATGTGTCACCCAGATTTTGAGGTCATTATGTTGGCAGTGTTGGCAGTCAGGCTCCACTTGGCCACAGCTCTTGCTGGCCCCCTTCATCTGGCCATGTCTCCTTTCCTGCGGGTGGAGCCAGGAGGGTCCCCAGTCACCTTAGCACAGCACGTCGACATTTCGCCACCTGAGGAATAAGGAAACTGCCTTCTCTGGTTCCTCAAAGACTTTTGACATGCTTGTTTGTCAATTGTTTTTCTTCTTTTAGTCACTTCTCTTTATCCCTTTATCTAGCGCCACTAAAACTCTTTCTGTCCGTATGAAATTGCCAGCCAGAGACACAGGGCTTACCTGAAAATGAAATGATAGTCCCTCCTTGCAAGTCTGGTAATTTGGGTGTTTAAAGATATTATGAGACGTAAATGAAATAGTAGACAAAAAAAAAAAAAAAAAGCCGGCCTGGAACAGGACACAGAAAAGCCACAGGGTAAATAAATGTGAGTGAAATTCCTGCCCCGTCCCAGCATGTTACAAAAAGCCACATAGGCATCAAATGGATACCACAGTTCTTTGTGGAAACAAAATTTTTTTCATATTATTTACAGCTTGAATATGAATAACATAAATTAGAACCAAAGTTATAGAAGTCCTGACAACTAAAACCTGTATTTTAAAAATAATTAAAATTTTAAAAATAGATGTCTGTACTTGTTGTCGTTGTTGTTGTTTTTTAATGGTGATGGAGTTTTTTTTTAAAGCCCAAATCAGATTGGCAGAAATGCTCTTTCCCTAAACCTGAGTTACTTACAGGTAACCATCCGGTCCATTTATATCAACTACTTTTAATTTACCAACATGAATCACCACCATGTTGGAAGGCATATTAGAGGTCACGCGGTAGTTGCTTTTGAAAAAGACTGTCTTAAATACCCATATGCAAGATCAGAAGGACTTGTTTTGGCCCGGATTTAGACTAGTCTTGATTCTTTAAAAATGTCTCCCTGCCCTTTGGTGGGCATTTCCTCTCTTTTTCTGTCCATCCTCAGCCCAAACAACTTATGGTCACAGTGACAGTTTTTAAGTTTGCCATTTGTGGTTGATTATAGTGTAGAGGTTGGGAAAGGAAGGCTAGCAGTGCTCATTTCTTGCTTCCTGCCTTGCTTCGGAGTGTCCTACTCTGCTTTTCAGTTCTTTGCTCTGAATAGTAAGGCTGGCTGAGGTGTGGCCCTCAGGCAGCACCACCTCGCCGGCCCAGCTTCTCTCATCCTTGCCAAAGCCAGCCCTGGTGAGCGAGGTGTGGGCCTCCCCTCTGGGCTCTGGAATAGAGCAGCACTGTCTGACCAGTTGAGTTCATCAGTCTATCAAGCGGGTCTAGTGGCGTCACACTGGACAGTGACAGGTGACTGGGGGGTTGCACTCTTCTGAGTTTCGCTTTTCATTTCCTGGAATAAATGAATCGTGTTAAAATGGCCAGCTGTCGCGGTGGCAGTGAAATGGTGCCCTTTTTGGACATGTTGGGTCTTCTGCAACTTTTGTACTAGAGCTAGCTCAGTGGGAGTGGTGAGGGCAGTTTTGCTGGAATGGGAATTCGGATTTATTGGTCTGGAGAACCCCTCACTTAGGGTCCTGAAGGCTGATAAACTTGGTGTGTGAATTTACTCTTCTACTCTGAGACTGTTATTGCCAAGTGGACCATGGCACAAATTGGGATGAGCAGTCAGAGTAAATGAGCAGAGCGACCTGTGAGCATCCTCCAGCCGCGATAGCTCCTCTCGCAGGGAGACCCGCAGTGCCAGGAAGAGCTCTGCAGGCCTTTGAAAGAGCCTGTGGACACTCATTTACTCGGGCCAAATCCCAGACTCCGAGAGTCAAAGTCAGCTGACTTTATTGCTTTTCTTTCTTTAAAAAAAAAAAAAAAACAGAACAAAACTTCGGTACATTTGCTTTCTTTCTAAATCGAACATGTAAGAGGAGTGAACAATTAAAAGTACACTTTTCATTTCTACCTACTCCTGCTTGCCTCGGAGGTAACCGTGAAAACAGTTGGGCCTTTCCCTTTCATATCCACTTGAAGATGCATATTTTATATAAACATACGAATGATTTTTAGGTGCAAAACAAGTACAGAATGTTTCAAGTTTTCCTTATTAGCAAGGTAGTAGCCTCTTTCTTTTTGTGTCAGTGTATCTAGATGCTCCCTTGTTCTTTGTAATTCCTTCTTCCCTGGACGCGCCCGGAGCGTACTAGGTATTGCAAGCCGCTGTCATTTCCGACTGTAACTGTTGTGTTTATAACCGGGTGCCCATGAATAGCCGTGTGTCACCTAATGAGGAGGGCACATTCAGAGAAATGTGTCATTAGGCAATTGCATCATCATGTGAGCACCACAGCATGTACACGCATGGATATAGAAGGTTTAGGTCAGTCAATCGCCGTGGTCTCCTGATACCATCAAGGGACTGGGTTCAGGGGAGGTACAGGTGCTCTGCGGTAAACTTTGTAAATAATATGCTAGAAGAATTGTAAAAAAGTATATTAAGTACAGAAGTCAGTAACAGCCATCTGTGTGCTGTCCATTATTGTGTGGCATGCACATTTTTATACAGCTGGCAGTGCAGAAGGCTTCTTTACATCAAGATTGCCCCAAGCATGTAGCTCCTTGTGTTAAGACATTCGGTAGGTCACCGTGTCACCAGGAATAAGAGTTTTTCAGCTCCATTAAAATCTTAAGGGACAAGCATTGGATAGGGGATCTGTCGCTGACCTAAACATTGCTTCGTGGCATGTGGATGTACACATTTTGTGTGTATGTGTGTGTCTTTATTTCTGGAGGCTGTGTTTATAGGTGTTGAGTTTTTGTGTCACAGGGCACATATATTAAACTGCTGGTCTATTGGTGTTTGGGAGGTCGCATCATTCTTGAGAAACAGGCTGATCTTGTTCATATTCCTGCCCCCAATCCAGAGGGCGCTGTTCTCTCATATTCCCCTCCCGGGTATTAGCCCTTTTGCACTTTTGCTGCTGGTGGGTTTGCTGATGATGCTGGCTAGCATCTCATTTCTGTGTATCTTTAATTATTACTGCTGCCACCTCCACTACTGCTACTACTGCTGCTGGCTAACATTTACACGGATGTTTCTATGTGTAAGAAATAGTTTTAGGGCCAGAGATTTAGGTCAGTGGTTCCGGCACCTGCCTCGCAAGCCCAAGGTCCTGAGTTCATCCCCCGTAACTACATACAGTGCTGGGCATGGTGACTCACGCCCACCAGCAATCAATACCACATACCACAGTGCCGGTCGTGGTGGTTTACGCCTGTAATCCCAGCACTCCGGAGGCAGAGACAGGAAGACTCCTGAGTTCGAGGCCTGCCTGGGCTACATAGTGAGCTCAGGGCCAGCCTGAACTACAAAGCAAGACCCTATCTCAGAAAAAAAAAAAAAAAAAGAGTTTTAAACACGCAACATGAAGTTCCTTTAAACTTTCCTAGGAGGTGGTTATGGTGTACTATTTTACAGACAGTGAAAGATACGGGTTCTACTCTAATTTGCATTTCTCTCTGTTACTTTGAGCTTTACCATTTTGTATTTACAAGGTTATTTATATTTTTCTCATTGAGTTACTGAAACTCTTAATGAATTTGAGATACTAGGCTTGTGATTGTGTATGTATATAGATAATTGTTTTTCCCTAGGATACTGTTTTTCTTTTATCTATGATCTATTGCTCTCTGCAGACGTTGCATTCATTTTTTATATAGATAAAATTATAACCTTTACAGTTTATGAGTTTGATGGCTTGCTTTTAAAAAGCCTTTCCTAACCCCCCAAATTAAAGCAATACTCGTCTAAATTTTCTTCTCCTGACTTCATAATTTTATTATTTTGATCTTTCACCTCTTTGGAAGAGGATATGTCTGTGCATGCACTTGGGTGTGTTAAAGGTCTGACTGTATACTTTTTTCCGAATGGGCAGCCAATTATACCAGTGCCATTTATTGAATGGTGCAGCCTTTCCTCATGAGTTTTAAAATGCCACCTTTATCATATTAAAGAGTGTGTGTCTGCCTACATGGGGAGATGCATCTGTGTTAACGAGGTCTGGACCTTCTACTCTGCTCTGCTGGTATCTTGGTTTCTTTTGAAGGAAATAGCACACTAGGGGCTGGGGATTTAGCTCAAGTGGTACTGTAGCTACCTGGCAAGTACCAGGGCCTGAGTTCGATCCCTGGTACTGTACCAAAAAAAAAAAGGAAATACAGTCTTTCACAATAGCTTCATGGTGTGTTGCTATAAACATGAAAAGTCCATCCCATCATACTTTTCATAAAAATTACAGTTTCCATAGTTATACTTTCTACAGCTTTACAGATTGGGGCTTCTCTACCCCTTGTTGAAAATTAATGACTGCCTATGCTCACTGGGTATTTTTCTTCAATGGGAATGGGCTGAGTGTTTTATTTTTTATATTTATCACATCATCAAATACAGCAACCTTTAAGGGTTGGTACCGTTGTCCTCTATTGATGAGAAAAGTAAGGCTTCTTAGTTGAGTAATTTGTCCAGACTGTACTTTTAGACTTTGGTAGAACCAGTATTCCAGCCCCGGTCCAGGGATTTTAGAATCCCTCTTATCAGCTGTGCAGGATGTGTGGAGTCACCTCGTGGGACAGGGACAGGCCACCGTGAGAATGGTTCCTGGTGTTTCTCCACATCCTGCAGGTGGTGTTGATAGAGTAGAGTGTTTCTAGTATGAAAAGAAAGACCTAACAAGATCTTAGGAGAGTTACACACAGGGGAGCAAAGGTTGAAACATTTGTGCAAGGGAATTTGTTCCGGTGGAAGACTTGAGTCAAGGTGGGACCAGAATGTAAGATTTATCTGATGGGAAGTGTAAAGAAGTCGTGTGTCAAGTGCTTTTTTCTTTGCCATACATTGTCTAACCCTCAATTCTGTTAGAGAGGTTCCAAGTGTGAGTTGGAGGACAGTCTACCCAGTGTATCTGTGTTTCACATCCGGATTCAAGCAACCAAAGATCCAAAGTTAACATACATACTGTTTTTACAGTTCTCTAAATGATGCATTTAGAGAAACAGCTGCTTCCATAGGAATTATATTAGGTATCATAAAAAATCTAGAAGTGCTTTAAAGTACACGGGAGGATTATATAGATTATTAAAAAACTACATTTTGTATACAGGACTTGACCACCCTTGCCTTGCATCATATGGGTTGGGCTGTCCTGGAACCAGTCCCCTCTGCATCCCTAAGGATGGCTCCACAAAGATAACGCAGCACTAGACATGAAGGACTGGCAGGAGAGGACACACAGAGAATTCTGGGAGGTTTTTTTTTTTTTTTTTTTTTTTTGAGACAGGGTCTCCCTTTGTAGTTCAGGCTGGCCCTGAGCTCACTATGGAGCCCAGGCAAGCCTCAGACTCAGCAATCCTCCTGCCTCTGCCTCCCGAGTGCTGGGATGACAGGCGTGAGCCACCACGCCCAGCGAGTTTTCTACCTTTTGGTGTTTGCTATCAGGGAGAGGAACAGAGGTCTGTGGTGGATGTAGAAATGCTTTACTGTAGAGAAGCACTTAAACTGGAGCATTATTTGTGTTTGCCTAAGACCAGACTGTCTCAGCCTTCCCTTTCCCTCAACTGGTTCCTTCTGTACTCATGTTCTATCAGATGCCGCCTGTTGGTTCTTAGGGTGAGCATCAGAAAAGTAATTTCCTTTGGAGAACTTTGAAGATCCCTTACAAACGGGAGGCACATTGAGCTCCCACTGGGAGCCTTTGAAAAATAATCCTATTTATTAGTAGTACTATATTGATTTTGTAAAATGGACCCAAAGGGCTGTGACAATGAGTCCATTGAAAATTATAATTTAAAAATCTAGATGTGTAGATATCAAATCTGTTCTCTGGTATGAGAAATTGAAGATGTTAATAAGTTCTGAAATGTATGATGGACATTGTGAAATAGAAAATATGCAAAGGGAAATATGGTGGAGGAGTGAATAATGAGGAATAAAGAAAAAATGATAGTAATTTTAAAAAGGGAAACAAAGCTTATGTATTTAGGGGGTAGAAGGGGTTGTGGGGTGGATAGGGGAATGGGAAAAAATGAGAATTCTATTGTGGCATGTACTGGTACAAATTTCTAATATTGAGTGTGATCACGATGTGTATATACAATGTACCAATAAAGAAAATTAATTTTAAAAATCTAACAGAATAGCTGTGCTGAAATACTACCCTAGAATTTAAATGATTAGATGCTTAGTGAATTTCTCACATGCAGTATAGTTAATTTGGGGGGAGGGTTAAGTTTGTTTTTATATTCTTAAGTTCTTTACAACACCTTTTCTTGTAACAACTATTGGTATAAGTACAGGGCAGGGAAGTTTTATAGACCCTTATTGTAAAAATTGCTTTGTTCATTTATTTATCAACGCACATTAGCCAATGATACCTTACACAACAGAAGACACCTAAAGACTACTCACTTTTCCTGCATGGCAATACTCTAAATTAGTGAAACCCTAAAAGGATTTCTTTTCAATTAAAAAGTAAGTGGATAATTATTTTGTCATTTATTTAGCACTCGTTTCTCATGACTGCAGGTACAACTGAAATGTCTTCTGGGTTCCCAGTCTCCTCACTGGTGGTATCCATGCAAGCTCCACCGGGACTGCCCTGGAATTGTGGCCGCGTGTGGACCTTCTGTGGCCACGCCAGCGGTGACCTCTGGTGCCTGTAACCCTGAAGTCTTGGTCTGGTCTCAGCCAGCCAGACTTTCCCTCATGCCCAGGTCTTAACAGTTGAACTCTACTCACTCTGTTGGTCACTTTTCTCTATATTTGTTTTAAAATACATTTTTACTTCTTCCTTCCCATTCCCCCCCCCCCCCAATACAACTGCTCTGGCATCCTGGCTTTTTCCATTCTTGATAAATGATCTGTCCACTGTAACTGAAGCTTCGCTGTGCTGATATCTGTTGAAATTAGACCTAGAATCTAAATGTGGCTTCATGAAAGTATGGGTGAGACATTTTTCTCTTCAAATAGTCTACTGTCCAGTGGCACCGAAAACCCAGCTATCGTAGCTACTCTACGGTGCCGTTGGGAGAGAATATGGATAATATATGTCTTAAGATGATTTAGAAATAGAAGTTCTATAAGCACAATGTTGGTTAGGGGTTTTTTTTCCATTTATGATGAAATAATGTTCTCCACAACTACTACCTGCTTCCCCCAAACTTAATGAGCTGACTTTAACATAATTGCATTTCTAATAATAGAAACAGAGTCACAAGCCCTCCTTGTCCTTCTCTGATAGACCCTTCTTCCCCTAATGAGGCTTTGCAACCCAAAGATGAAATGTTTCATTTACGCTATACTTACTGAGTAACTCAAACAATTTGTATATGGCCCTTTTTCTCTTAAAAGTTCAAAATAATAAAAGTCCTGAAGCCACAGTAAATACCGGTCTGTGACCCATGTAGCATGGCAATCGATCATTTGGATCACGCCTGAAAAGAATGGGAAGCTGTTTGGGTAGGGGTTTGGCCAGGTCCTGGCCAGCATGGAAGGTCCCTGTGGCCAGACTCAGAACCCTGCAACCTGGCAGGTCATAGATGGGATCAGTTCTTCCACCTCGGCTCTGAGGTCTCACCCGTCAAATGAGTTACTGTTAAGGTTCCTTCCATTCAGCCTTTCGCGACTTTGTCTGCTAAGCCACAGGTACTCATGGAGGCCACACTCTTGGTGACTTTGGTAAGGTTTTGCTGCTCAAGGTGATGACTAATCCTGCCTCTCATGGCCGAATCCCTGCCCTCCCAGCTACTCACCTGACTGCCTCAGTTCATACGGTGACGCTGTGAAGAGCCGAAATGTTACTGCTAACTTAGAGCTGAGGAAACAGAGTGAAAGTCAGGCCCGTGTAGTGATTCCCCATCCCCCAAGGTGAGGGAGGTGTTAAGAGCTTGGACTTTAGAGTTATTTCTTGGGTTTAAAATCTGATGAGCGGTAGGAGCTTAGGCGTGTTATTCCCTTTCCTAGACCCAAGTTTTCTTGTCTATAACACGTGACCTTCAGTGACTTACCTCTTGGGGCCGAGCATCAAAAGGAGGAGAAAGTTTGGCTCTCCCTATACTGTCTGTGGCAGGCAGGCCAGAGGATGAGACTCAAAGCAGGTTTCCCGACAGCACCCAACTCTTCATGCATTAAAAAAAAGCATAAAAGGTATTTTCAGATGACTTTGATCTTCATGGATTTGGTGCACATTTTGTTGTTGTATCGAGTGCTTTGTTATTTTAAGCTCTCTTGCAGTGGTCGTTTTTAATTTTTCTGGAAACTTGGGACTGTGTCATTCCACATCAGTTATACTAGAGGTCCTCCTAGGCCACCACCTCTCAGCTGGGGACAGTTTTGTCCGACAAGAGATTTTGGTAATGTCCCGAATATTTTTATTGTAACTGGGGCAGGTGGTGGGGCTGGCATCTACCGGGTGGACCCCAGGGATGCCGGGAACCATTTAGATACACAGTCCCTTCCCAACACTGAACAATGTCAGTGCAGGAATCCCCTCTTACTCGCAGTTGTTTTCCCTACTTTCAGTATTCTCTTTCAACCTCAGTCCAAAAATATTAAATGGAAAATTCCAGGAATAAACAATTCTTAAGTTTTAAATTGCACACGGTTCTGAGCAGCGTGGTGAAATCTCACATTACCCTGCAACTCTGTCCCTGTCCAGTGCACGCATGCTGTATACGCCACCCATCTGTGTGTCCCTCTGTAACCATCTCATGTATTATTTCTTGGTCGTGCTTAAGTCACCCTTCTTTTACTTAACGAAGCCCTCAGTTCACAAAGAATAGTAAATGCCAGTGACTCAGATTTGCCAAGAGGAGCCAGAAGGTACTTTCTGTAAGTGAAAAGGCGGAAGTCCTTAATAAAAAAGTGTTGTGTGCTGAGGTTATGAAGATGTACAGTAAGGACAGATCTTCGTCCGTGAAATTGTGAAGGGAGAAAAAGACCATACTAGTTTGGCTGTCACATTTCACACTGGAAGTTGTGGCCCATGCATGGTATTGCCAGTGAGAGGAAAAAGATATCAGCTTTGTGGGTGGAAGACCCGAACAGAAAATGTGTTCTGACTGAGGGCGGGGTGTGGTCCCAGGAAGCAGTGAGTTTAGAGGATTTCTCCGGGTTCTCCTCGAAGACACCAAGACACTAACTGCAAGTGAAAGATAGAGACAGACTCAGGAGTAGGTTTGGACAGACAGAGAACATTCATACAAGTTATGCACCAGTGATCTGCCTTAGTACTGTTTTTAAATCTCTTATTACCTGAATTTACCAATTAAACTGTCCCAGTTTTACACGTTTAGGACAGTCTACACAGTTCGATTCTATCTTTACTTTTAAGCATCCACTGCGGGGTCCTGGATTGTAACCCTTGCAGATAAAAGGAGGCTGCCAGCGTGCTGCGATGGAGAAGCCTTGCTCTCAGGTATCCTCTTCTGGCCTCCAGCCCTCTTCATCCCTTACTGCTGAGTCACAAGGTATTTTGGTTTTCCATATGAATACTCTTCAGAGTCCCAAACTGGAGATAGTAGTGCACATCAGCACTGTGGGTGTCTGAGGCCAGAGGATCATGAGTTCAAGCCCAACCTGGGCAACTTAGCAAGAAGCTATCTCAAATACAGGAAGACCTAGGGAAGTAGCTCAGTGTGAATACCCTGAGTTTAATCCCCAGTACCATGAAAATCTCAGACTATTTCTCAGACTCTGTAGGGACAAAGAAGATGAAGAAGGGAACTTTATCTCATTCTTTCACTTGGTTTAACTATCTGAAACTTTGACGTCAAGTGAGATTTTTGTCAACAGTTTTCTTCTTTTCACTCAGCATTATAATTCACATTGATGTTTTAGTTTCTGTTAGGCGTAAACAGTAGCTTCCTACACAAATATACTATGTTCTCACTACATTTTAATTGCTCTTTTTTGTGCAAATAATACATTGCTTTTTATTATTACACATCAGTTCCTAGGAGAATTTTACTATCTTTTAAACTCTTCTGTTTCTTTCCAGTTGAATTAGTATATTTTAAATGAACAGTAAGTTCTTAAGTGAATCCTCTATGTTAAATTGGCATCATGTTGAACTAACAAGGCTTGGAACTTTCTGCTGCTGTGCTTAATTGAAATTAAGACAAGGAATTTTGTTTTAAATGTAAATTGTTTTAAATTCCAATATTGCCAATATTGCATTTTTGGATATTAAAGTGGGGAGCATTGTCAGATTAATACAGGATTCCAAATTTCATTTGAATTTCAGGTGACAATTTTTTTAAATAAATGGATCCCATCCAATATTTGAGATATTCTTACTATTAAAGAAATTGTTTGACATTCTAATATAACCGATGGGTGCTCTTTGTTCATATTTGGTAAATCTGACAACCATAAAGATAAAACTTGGGGGGCCAGAGGGTTAGCTCAGTGGTTCCGGCGCCTCTCTCGCAAGTGCAAGGTCCTGAGTTCAATCCCCGGTAACCACATATGATGCTGGGCGTGGAGACTCACACCCACCAGTAATCAATACCACATACCACAGTGCTGGGCGTGGTGGCTCACGCCTGTAATCCCAGCACTCGGGAGGCAGAGGCAGGAGGATTGCTGAGTTCGAGGCTTGCCTGGGCTACATAGTGAGCTCAGGGCCAGCCTGAACTACAAAGCGAGACCCTGTCTCAAAAAACAAAAAAAGATAGAACTTGGGGTGGTTGGAAAATACCAGGAAATTCACTTGCATCTGACCTACTCCCTGTGTCATGGATATTGTACTTTACAAAAAATGTTAAATAATAAGTCTCAGTTATTTGCCATACAGAACGAAGTACATTTCAAAGCAGTGCAGAAAGTTTCATTTACAGTAACATGTATTAGTGTTTAGTAAATAACTTGAATAATATTAGTGATCTCTGGTGCTTCAAAGCACCATGTTTAAGTTGTTGCCTCCATTGTAGAGGGAAGAGTGGGAGAGAATCCTTTTCATGAGCTGGGCTTCTAAAGAATTACCTAGAATTTAAATGATGTGATCAGAGAGGATCTAAACTCCTGGCTGTTCCTAAGCATAGTATTAGCACTTATCTTAGAGAAAAGGACCAGTTAACACATAGAACAGGTTGATTGTAATATAGTCAGATCAGCTTTTTACAAAATGGCAAAAATTCCATTCAAAACTTATCTAGAACACAGAATTCACAAGTGTCTACAGAAAATGAGCATGCTGATACACAGGAGTCTTCAAGGAATCTTCCCACCTGTATCTATCTTTTGGTAGCAAAGGAGTGTCCCAGGTTGTCATCCTTACTGTTTGCAGTCTCAAAGTGTGTCTGTTAGCAGCCTGTGTGGTGCTGCGCATGTATAAACTCAACACTCTGGGAGGCTGAGGCAGGAGAATCAAAAATTAGAGCCTAGTCTGCCCGAGTAGATTAGCAGCTTGGTGAGACGCTTCCCCAAAATTTTAAAGTAGGGGGCCGGAGGGTTAGCTCAGTGGTTCCGGCGCCTGCCTCGCAAGCGCAAGGACCTGAGTTCGATCCCCGGTAACCACATATAATGCTGGGCGTGGAGACACGCCCACCAACAACCAACACCGCATACCACAGTGCCGGACATGGTGGCTCACGCCTGTCATCCCAGCACTCGGGAGGCAGAGACAGGAGGATTGCTGAGTTCGCAGCGGCTTGCCTGGGCACCATAGTGAGCTCAGGGCCAGCCTGAACTACAAAGCGAGACCCTGTCTCAAAAAAAAAAAAATTAAAATAGGGCTGGGCTGGGCCCCTGGGATCAATTCCCAGTACAGGAAGAGGGTGAGATACTGCAGGACCTTATTGTTTTAAAGATGTTTCTGCCTCAGCTGTGGTCTGCTCACCACATCTGTCTCCCTATGTCCCCACTGAGTCCCTTTCCGCCGATGTCCTTGGAGCTAGGATTGGCCTCTGCAGAGGACCGTCTCACGGGCAGGCAACAGAGCCTGGTACTGGAGCCTACCTAGTCTCCCCCTCGCACGCAGCATCATCCAAGTCAGGGGAGGCAGTGCTGGGGGCAGGAGGCCCAGTGCTAAGTGGTCCTGCCTTCTGCAGCAGTTCTGGGGACACCGGGCCTGCTTCCTGGATGCTTCAGCAGAGATATGGCTTTGAGCTTGTTCTTAGGCCCCTAAGTAATATACCTGCCTGGCTCCCGGAGGGCACTTCAGAATAAACTACCTGCACACCAGCCCTCAGGTCCATTAGGCTTTTGGAAATGGCTAAGTTTAGCTCTGAAGGGCTATTCAGTCACTCGTTCTGGGGGCTGGAAGCCCCTGGCTTTCTCATGGCTGCCTCACGGCAGCGGGCCCCTGCCATCTCTTCTAGAGACACTGGTCACGTCCACGCCCGTGGCCTGGTTCTAACCCAAGCACCTCTTTTAGCCCTGTCTCCAAATACAGTCTCATTCTTGGGTGTGCTGGGATTAGGACTTCAACATACGGGTCTGCGGATGTTACAGTTTGGCCCAGAATCCCTGGGAGTAAGAAAAACTTGGTAATTATGGAATAATTACTTAACCTCTAGATTGTGACCATTTCACAAAACTTGTCTAAACTGTACCCTCTCCGGAGCTGTGGGTAGATAACATGGGTCTGTGAACTGGAGGGGAAAGGTCATGGTCTTCGGCCTCTTCTTCATTTCCCTGTTTGTCTCTTCTGCTCCACACCTGCTGGAGAAGACCTGGCTGCCACCCGGGCCAGCCTGTCACAAGGGAACAGCTTGGGCTTGTTTGAGATCAGAATTTTTGGCACAGACCATAAACCTAAAAATTTAGGGGCAACTCGCTGCTTCCATTAGGTTGAGTTTCTCGTCCCTGAAGAAGTGGCTAGATTATGATGGCTATGGTTGAATCACATGATTTATGGAACAACTTCCGCTCTGAAATTCCCAGGGAGACCGGTGTGGCCTGAGGATGAAAATGTGAGAGACAAAGAAGAGGGGATAGATTTTACAGGAGAAATGAATAGTCTTCTGGGTCTTGAAGAGGCCTGGGGGTTTGTGTGGTGAGTGTGACTGATGGTTGAATGGGGTGTACATGGTTTTAACTTGTTAGGAATAATGAACTTTTCATATGTTTGAGCGAGGGGCCCAGGACATGAGAGTATCTGAGGATGATACATCAAGCAGTGTTGTGCAGGAAACAGAAAGCCAGAGAGAGGAACAGCAAACACTTTAGAATAAAATACATTACAAGGTCAGAAAGGTCTGTGCCAGGCTTCTTCCCGCCTCAGGGCCTCTGTGCTGGCTTTTCTGCCGGGCGTGGGTTACCTCACGTCTTCTCACTGTGTAGCCTGGTAATGCTAACTAAGCTGTCACTGCAGGAAAGACCTACCTACCATCCACTTCACACGTCACTCATTGACCTGTGTCCCTGACTGGTTGGCATTACCGTCACTAGGTGTGCCATGAATAGTTGGTAAATGAATAAAGAATGTGACATAGGCTGGCACTAGGCAAACTGGCTAAGATTCAGGGGTTTGGAAGGTCACTTGCAGCTGCCTCAGCCGTGTCTCATGCTTTTTTTTTTTTTTTTTTTTTGAGACAGGGTCTCACTTTGTAGTTCAGGCTGGCCCTGAGCTCACTGTGTAGCCCAGGCAAACCTGGAACTCAGCAATCCTCCTGTCTCTGTCTCCCGAGTGCTGGGATTATAGGCGTGAGCCACCACGCCCGGCACTGTGGTATGTGGTATTGATTGCTGGTCCGAGTGAGTCACCACGCCCAGCATTGTATGTGGTGACCGGGGATCAAACTCAGGACCTTGCACTTGCAAGGCAGGCACCGGAACCACTGAGATAAATCTCAGACCCCCTCTCGTGCTTTTTTAAAAATAAAAATTCAGACTCCATCCGTTGACTTAGTCAAATTCACATGTTTGCTAAGTTCTTCTGTGTGTCTTGCTGAGTAGATCTCAGGGCCCAAAAATGAATCAGGCCATAAAGATATCATCGACCAGGTTCATACTCCCAGTTCTTAACAAGGATGCCTGGCTAGGATTCTAGATTTTCTGTGATACCCTCTAATTGGAATTTAGCATTTTAAATTATAAATGTAATTTGAATATATGAACTGTATGAATGTCATTATGAATGTAGGCCATAGACCACAGTAAAATTGGCAGATCTTTTTTTTTAAATTGGTACATTTTATTGGTACATTATATATACACATCACAATTACACTCCACATTGAGAATTTGTACCAGTAAATGACACAACTTAATTCTCATTTTTCCCCCTCTTCTACCCACCCTACCTCCCCCCACCCCTATATACACAAGCATTGTTTGCTTTTTTTTTTTTTGAGAC
>PVIC010016865.1:0-18872 GCA_004025085.1 Thryonomys swinderianus
GAGCAAGACCCTCAGCAATTCCCCTGAAGTCTCTTGACCTCCCCTGTTAGCTGGGGGAACCCAGCTACATCACCCAGACTTTCTTTGGTGATGCAGTTTGATTCTATTTCCTGAAAGACTGTCACATTTCTCTTCCATTGGTATGTCCCACCGCACAAAAGTGTGGAACCCCACTTTGGTTTCTCAGGCTGCTGTCCTCCGCGTGGTGAGGACACCCGTGTCCAGACTTCACTGTTACAGAGAATAAACGGGAGTGAGGAGAAGAGATACTTTGAATGAAGATTAACTAATGGCCAGACAGAGAGACTTTTAACCAACTAGAAAAGAGGAAATAGAACCTGGTGCTTAGCAAAACATCAAAGGAGATGTTGGCTGCACATGTTGGGACTGTTTATTGTGAAGATGGAGGCGAGGGTAGTTGTACGTGGGGGTAGTAACAGGGGCTGGAGCTGCATGGAAGTTGTCACCTATCTGTGGAAGGAGCATAGACAGAGGGTGGAGTGATCCTTTCTGCCACCACATTTCTCCTCAAAGTGGAAACCTCTGGTTACCCTGAGACATTCCAGCTGTATCTTTTCTTCATCTGGCGATGTCTGTTCTTTTCTCAAAGCTGATATCCAATAAGCTAGGAGTGTTTTTCTCACTGTCTTGGAACCAAGAGTTACAACTAACTTCTATACTGAGCTTTTTGTGGGTTCCAGGGAGCTCATCAGATGGGTCAGGCCCTGAGGGCACAGGAGGGTGGGCACAGCCATAGCTTTGATACTGCCCACTGTGTTCATGTCTAGTCTGCATTTCAGTGGCTCATGCTTTTCAGAGATCTGCATGCAACATTAAGTCAGGCTTTATAGAAATAACTAATCATAAGAAGCTAAAGCTGTTTGGTAATGAAAGCTATGTACAGTTTTCTTTAGTTCCGTTAATGTTGTTACATACTCCTTATAATTAACCATATTGGTTTATGTTGTATTGTATCTGTTGTGTTGTATGCAAGTTCTGCTTCCAAATCATTGGGTTTTTCCTTTCCTAAAAACTGGTGAGCACCTTTAACTCACATGGAAAAGCACTGATTGTTCTAGAATGAGCTCTCCTGCGTGCCCCATGTGTCATTCACTGGCCTATACTGCCCATGCTAGTTTGCTTGGGTTTGGGCTTTGCTTCATGGCCTTCATAGCAAAGTCTTAGTCAAGCTTTTCCACTTGTTCAGAAAATCCTCTTACAGTACTGAATCTTTCCTGATTGACATTTATGGAAAGCTTTGTTTTACTCTTGGGTGTTCAATGCTGTATATACATGTACATCCATATACATATACACATATATAAAGCTATTTATTATTAGAAATTGGTTCATGCAATTGCAGAGGCTAAATCCCAAGATGCACAGCCACCATGGGATGCCTAGCTATTTCTTCACACATCTTTTATGTGTGCTACATTCTTTACCTGCCAGTTTGACCCCAACAAGGTCAATATGATTTTCAGAAAGTGAACTAGGAACCCCTTCGTCAGGCAATGTCACTTTCCTTTAAAATCTAACCTTGTTCCAAACACAGATGCTGTGACCTTTCGAGTGCAGTGACTTTAAAGTTCTCTCCTGGGAGTTGAAGCACAAGGAAAGTAGCTTACAGTCTCCTGATGGGCCATCTCGTTGCCTCTCGGCAGATCAATAGTACCGTGGCCATTGTTGTTCTTTTCTTATTGTAGCATCCTGTTCATTGAAGTCAGTGTTAAAGAGGGAAACAGACCAAGGCACTAAAAGGAAACATCAAGAGGAAGCAGTAGTGGCAGCTATTAAACCTCCAGAATGACTTTACCTTTGATCCAGGTAGCTTCCCTCCCTCCCCCTGGAGAGAACTAGAGTCATTAGCTCTTGCTTGATAGCAAAAATGCTCTGAAGAAAGTTTTATTTAAACAAGATTTTAAGAAATTGATGCATAATTGGTTTCTTGTATATTTGCTTTCTTGTTTGCTTTGCCGTGCTGGAGCTCGAACTGAGGCCTCCTTGCTAAGTAAAGCCTTTGCCACCGAGCTACATACCCAGCCCTGATTCATGCTTTTAGTGCTCTAAGACTGCTTACTGCTTCAAGGAAGCATAGATGCAGCCTTTTCATTACGCCAGTATCACTAGCAAAACCCAAGACTGACCTGAGCCACGCTCTTTTAGATCAAATTGGGTCTATTTATACTGACAACTGTAGACACACACACACCCCGTGGTGCTCAAATGATGCGACGGTTTATAAATTCTGCTGTTTTTTAATTTTGTGGCTTGTTAATGCTTTTTTTCAATTTTCTCACGACAGCTTTTTCAATGTTTATGATAATTATGTGCATGTACAACCTAGATGACTAAGCACTGCTGTGAGATTTCAGTGCATATATTCTCAGTCCTGTTTGTAACTGAGACATCATTTAAAAGTGACGCCAATTAAGCATTCGCTGGGCAAGGTCCTTTGATGGACAAGATTCATCTCGCAGTCATTTGGCACTGGGTTGGAGTCTATCACTAAGGGTAAAGGCAAAATTTCTCATTTGCCACAATAATTCACAATAGTTCACAGTCGCATGACATTTTTACAGACCAGAGTGTAGTTTCTTAGGGTGGATATTGAATCGATTTGGCATCCTGGAAATGGCACCATGCATCAGAGTCACACACTGTGTTAAGTGTCACAGTCTAATGAGAAAGGACAGAAAAGGACGTTTTAGGGAATTGATGTATTTCTGCTAAGAGAACTGATGGCAGGCGGCACAAATAGAAGTTTCCATCAATCAGAAGGGCAGAAGTGACTAGAAGATTGAGTCATCTCAGGGTTGGTGTCCATCCTTACCTGACTTACCGTGCTGGCGGGTGATTTCTGTGAGTCCCATCTCGGTACATGTCACCTTGGTGTAATTCAATGGCAGGAAATGGAGAAAATACAAATGACTCTTGCTTTGGGAGAATAAAGATTTTAAACCACATATTAGGGTACATTTTAATAGGTTCCATAAAAAAACTAGTACAATACATTCTTTTTTCTTCTTCTTCTTCTTCTTCTTTTTGAGAATTTCTTAAAATTCTCACTTTGTGTTCAGGCTGGCTCTGAGCTCACTATGTAGCTCAGGCAAGCCTCAAACTCAGTCCTCCTGTCTCTGCCTCCCGAGTGCTGGGATTACAGGCATGAGCCACCACGCCCAGCACAATACATTCTTTTTAAAAATAATAATAGCAGAGACCCCAGTGAGGGGTCTGTTTTATTGAGAGTTGAAAGATTTAAGTCAACAAAAAAGAAACATGTAAAGTAATCCTTTCTCCACTGTTGGAGAACTTGTTCTTCAACAGAGTCCTGTATGCATGTCCTAATTTTGAGAAACACTGATATGAATATTTCTTTTCTTCATGGACCCTGAGTCTGGCACCTGACACAAAGGTAGATTTCCTCCTCTGTCACCTGTTTCAGCTCGGAATGGGAAAAGTTTGACAAATATGTCAATATTTAGTATTTAGCATGAAATGCATGGTGTGATCGTCTCAGGTAAAGTCTAATGTCTTACTTCTCAATTTCTCCAAGTGTTTTCTGCTAATGAAGTTTAACCTCAAACTGTCTCTCTCTCTCTCTCTCTCATACACACACACACACACACACACACACACACACACACACACACACACAACAACAACAACTTAAGTCTCCTGTTTAGAGTCCTAGCCCCTTGGTCAAACCCCATAGCTCTTGTACGGAAGTCTGACCTCAGGGCCCGAAGTCAGTATATCCTGTGTTGGCAGCCGCCCACTGCAAGTTCAGGAATGACCCAGGCTCAGGCTGCAGAAGGAGCCACCGCCCCATCACTGAGCTCTCAGGCAGCGTCAGAGTATGACTCAGTGTCTGGGCTTTGACGGCAGAGCCTGAGTTTTCATCCGACCTCTGACAACACTACGCAACCTCGAACCAGTGTCTCAGTTTCTCAGTGTCCCTGCTACAGAATGGGTCTGATCCCAACGTGCGGGCTCCCTACGCTGGTGCTAGAGTCACACAGGGTAGTCGGTGCCGTAAACGTTCAGAACTGCTCCTGGCCCGGGGAAGCTTTCAGAGAGTGTCAGACCCGGAGCATCGCTACTGCTGTTACCGCCGCTGTTCCTGGCGCTGCAGCTGCCTGAGGAGACAAAAGGATCCACCCGCAGGCACATGGCAGCGTTGTCCCCAGGCTGTGTCACCGTGCGAAGGGAAGGAGTGAGCCGGAGCCAGTGTCGGTCCGGCCTCAGAAATGCTCACTCCCCGCCAGCCGGGCTGTGGGGTGCGCACCAGGCTCTCAGAGCACCAGGAAGACTCACGGTCTGTGATGCTGTCACACCTTCTCAGTGCACTGAGAGACGGTGCCCTCCGCTGACCTCAGGTCACCCTGGCAGGGCTCAGTCCCCATTTTCTGCGCTCATTCACTCACCTCATCCCTTCGCTTGGCATCACTAGACCAGAACGTAGTATATTTGGGAGAAGGTGGCAGCTGCGCCTGGAAGAATGCTGCGGCATCGGGGGAGAAGGAAAGTCTGGTTTAAGGTTTGGGGCTCATCGTTTGGGAGACCAGAGCCACGTTAGATCCCCTGGCCCCCGATATTAACAGTGTGACAAGCAGCAGCTCACTCCTAGGAGGCAGAGTGACAGGGTGAGGAGCCGGGGATCTGGAGCTGGCCCTGGGTTCTAGTCCCAACTGCACCACTCACTGGCCAGCTGGTCTTGGACTCGCTACCAAGCAATGTAAAATGGCTTTTCCCGTTTCCTCACTGACTAGAAACTGAAGGAAAAACAGTCTGTAGCCACAGAGGTGCTGGGAACCCACACGAGGCCATCTAGCTGGGCGTCAGCTGCTGTTTGCCCTTCTGGGTCTCGGTTTCCATATGTGCAAAAAGAAGCAACTGACTGAACCAACTTTGCACCGTTTGTACCATGGCTCCTGATCAGGAGCTTCAGACTGTCCCCCGAGCTGGCTGTGGCGGTGGCTGGGGGTACCTTAGAGGAGGGGTGAGCCCTCAGAGGCAAGAGGCTGTCCCCGTTCCCTCCATCCTTCTGCCTGCCTCCACCACCCCCAGCCCGGGCCCCAGGAGCGATGGACTTAAAACGCACAGTCCCATTTCGCCAGACCCAGGCGGTGTGTGGGGCAGAGACAGCATCATCTTCGGTGCCAGCGGCTAACTCCAAAATAACGTCTCTACCAGGAAGCAGCACTGAGAGGTGGTAGAGAGAAATTTGAGGGAGATCAGGAAGACAGGAAAATGAGTGTTCTCTGAAATCAGAGCACAGGCGGACACAGATGGAGCAGGCCCACTGATAGAGGCACACATCTACCAGAGAGAGAAAGAGAGAGAGAGAGAGAGAGAGAGAGAGAGAGAGAGAGAGAGGAAGGGAAGGAGGAAGAGAGAAAGAGAGAGGGAAAGAGAGGGGGGAGAGAGAGAGGAGCAGAGAAAGAGAGAGAGGGAGAGAGAGAGAGAGGAGCAGAGAGAGGCTGTCTCCTTGTCTTTGAGTTCCCTGATGAAAGGTGCTTGGAGACATACCCAAGCTGTGGCATCTCACCTGTGTCTTTGCCCCATTTTCTTTCTGCTTCTGTCTTTAAATCCTAGCAGTTAAAAGGACAACTCTGCCAACAGGGTACATGTCACACACGGTCGGGTGAACCACAGCCATCATACCATCCAGATAAGCAAGGCTGGTACTTGGCAGACGGAGAGGGGCAGGAGGACTCCCATCATAGCAAACTGTGCAGTTTGCCGAATGACTGGTGGGAGGCTGACCTGATAGCAAGTTCATCTGTTTTCCACACACTCAAGGCCTTTGCCAAGCAAAAGTTCACTCAGAGGCCCCAGAGCCGGTGCCTACAGAGGTGTTGGCTGCCTCAATTGCATTTCCCAGCCTCCCGCTGTGGACACTGGCATAGCTAGAGACATGAACAGCCATAGCAGAAGACACAGGGGGGAGCTTTTCCCTTTTTTTCCTTACCATGAAAGACACTACTATCAAGAAGTTCTGAGGTTTTTGTATTTTAATGAGTAATAGTAAAAAATACTATTCAAAGCCAGCATTTATTACGAGTTTGTCTTACACTGGGTACTTTTTCAAGCACAAGTATCAGCTCATTTTATCTGCACAGTGTCCGTGTAAATGGTGTCCTGGCCTTGTCTTCACTGAATAGGGGCTCAGCAGGGGCACAGAGTTTAGAAACTTACCCACGTTCCCCAAGCTCGTGAACCGCTGTGCGCTCAGGCAGCTGGCTCCAGTGTCTGAACGCCAAGTGCCGCACAAGTCAGAGACAGACCAGGACAGATCGCTCGGCACCCACATGCACACATGGTGGTCCGTTCAGTCAGCCAGCCCCTGGCTCCTGCTCCGTGCTGCCCCTGGCACCTCATGCTAGTCCTGGCCCACCGGAAGTGTCCGGAAACTGCTGCAAAACCACAAAGGACAGGGATGCTCTGCCCCTGTGAAACTGGGGATGGCTCTTCAGAAAGGCTGGCCTTTGCCTTGAGAGTTGAAGCAGGAATAAAAGACCTTAGAGTTGTGCCGGAAGGGGAAGAAAGCCGTTCTAGGGTGGCGAGTGGAGCAAACGTGGGCGGAGACAGAGGAGGGAGGCTTTGTCCGGGTTTTGACCCACTGGGACCACCTGGGAGTGTGAGGCAGAGAGGGGTGCCAGACTAGACACTTCCCTTTCCGCAGGGTGTCACGCGAGTGACTTGCTTGATGCAGCAATGAGGCAGGAGCAGCACGGGGTCTCAAACCTAGGGCTCTGGCCCCAAATTGCCTTTGCAGTACTCACTGGTCTAATGGGCTCTCACAGTGCCACAAGCGTGTGGTCTTCTAAAAAGCCCGCTGTCAGAGGGCCTCCAAATAATACATAGCCTGTATATGCAGTTGTGTGTGCCAATTACTAACCTCGTATCACCCACTGCACATCAGGAGAAGACGGTTTGGGGGTTGAGGTTGGCGTGGACACTCGCAGGGAGCCGAGTCTCCGGTCCAGTCCGTTGAATTGTGAAGCCACTAGTGTGGCCGCTTTTCCACAGTGACCTGGTACAACCTGCTTCCTGCTGCTTCCGCCAGCACTGCTCCCCTCCTGCTGCCCCCGGATACATTGAAAACGTTTTTCCTGCCCTTTCCCCACCTATATTTACTCCTTTTTATCCTGTGGAGCTCCGCAGCTAACACGGTCATTCACCCCATAACCAGAATTCCAGGAACACTTTCAACTCGTGAAAACCTTCACGGGTAACTTCACGCCCAAAGTTTTCCCACAGCTTCATTCTTGGCTTCTGGAAAATGCTATAATGACACCAAATACACTTTAGATATATAACTCAAAAACTAAGAACTTAAGCAGTATTCCGAATGGCACTGACAATTTTTTGAAAAATTAAAAATCCATATGTAATCTTGGGTCCTGCCACTTTAGCTTATCACAACATAGCTGCCTGCAAAATCCTGTTGGTTTCAAGAGCAACAGTGTCCCTGTGTGGTATATTCTCGCATTGCACCCTAAGAACTATTGTAAAGCAGAAAAGAATGCTTTGGGGTCACTACTGGACTGCCCTGACTATGTGCTGTGAAAGAGACACGGGTGGGTTTCCTGAACCTCTGAAAGTTGGATCATACTCCCTGGCTGCTTCACAGATCCTTCGAAGGGTTGAATGGGACTTGAGACTGGAATTCTTTTATCATTGTAGCTGTAAGGTGTAGCTTTACATGCTATACTATCAAACATATAATGATATAAAGTTGTCCAGTAATTTCATTATACATCATACTAGAGGAGTGAGATAATCTAGTAATTTCTTGTTAGTGTCTAACAATTTCTTGTTGGTGTCGTGGGAAAACCAACTCCAGAGAAGCGAGAAGTCTGAAATAGAGCCATGGGAAGAGGCCCTGTGGCTTGAGGCCATGAGAATGAAGTCTTTTTTTTTTTTTCCTCAAGAAAACTCAAGTTCAGGTGTCTTTGGGAGAGTGGCCTGAACCTCCTTCTTGTTTGGGATCAAAGAACAGGTGCCTCCGACGTGTATGTGTCCCGCTGGGTGTCCCACGAAGGTGTCTGGGTTCCCCCCGGAGAAGTACCTAGGGACAAGGATCAGATGGACTCAACTACTAAGAAAGTGAAGGGGAACCTCAGAGGAAAGCCACCTGGACGTGGAAAAAGAGGTGAGCCTGCCACACCCGTGAGCCAAGGAGCCCAAGGCTGTGGGCAGCCTCCAGGAAGAGGGAGAGAAGCAAGGATCCTGCTGTCTTTCATAACCCCGGGAGTAACACTTACCGTCGTAGCCACGCCCCCATCCTGCCCCAGCGGCTCACAGATTAGTTGGACGCTTCATTTCCATTCATCCCTGCACTCAGCACAAGCCTCAGGTTATGATAGATGAAGCCAGACTTCCTCCACATGTCAGAGGACGAAGGCGTAGAGGTGACCCTCAGGCATGAATGGGTTGCAGTGACCGAGGGACAGGGTCTCCTTGGTGGTCCTCCTGCTCAGACATGGAGCTCTCTGCCTAGACCAGGTAAAGCCCATGTCCCCCACTCCCAGGGTGTGAGCCAGACCTGGAACTCTGTCCTTTTCCACTCGTTGTTGAATGTCCCAGTGCTGTGGGCTTGAATCCTATGCAACTTTTTAATTATTTTGTATAGCACTAACTTTTGGGGTCAATTCCCTGGAATTTCCCTTTTAAAAATCATGCAATACAAAGAAATAGAACAAATAAATAATCGGGCTTGTTCAGTTTGAAGTCATCACATTAAGGACCTTGTGGCTCTCATGGCTTTGGACAGTTGTCCAGCCAAGGGCCAGTGGCACAGAAACACCATTTTCTTACTTCTGGGCTTTCTGGTGAAAGTGCTAGAAGAAAGGGAACTTCTTCCTTGCTGACCACCCTATTTCCTTCCTTCTTTCCTTCCTTCTTTTCCTCCCTCCCTCCCTCCCTCCCTCCCTCCCTCCCTCCTTCCTTCCTTCCTTCGATTTAGAGGTATTATAAAACAATCTTAGGAGATAGACAACATCTCAATAGACAACATCTCCATTAACTTGCTATTGAGATAAAAAGTTACTTCATTCATGATTATTTTTCTTCAACTGTTGTGAGAAAACACACTGTCAGTGGCCAGGTTTGCGTTACTCTTTTCGGCATCATTATAGTCCGATGGATTTCACTAGCTGTACAATGTCCTGGGATCCAGGAAGTTGGGTCGTGGGTGGCACCATCATAATCCCTGCTCAGGCCGAAACTCTCCCTGCAAAGCTGCTTTCTCCTTTGGAGTTTGTATTTACTTCCATTTACCAACCCTTCCGTGATAGACTTTTCTTTCTGGGTCCAGCTCCATGCTTTGGAGGTTGCTCTCTCTGGCACTCGGCATTTACTGAGCATTTGCTGAATAAGTGAATTTAGCAAAACTTTAAAAAGCACCTCCCTTTAGAAAGTCTTTACAGTGCTGCAAGCAGGACATCAAAGGCCGAAGCCATGAAGAAGGAACAGATAGGCTCGAGCATGCAGTACAGTACTTTGAAATTTTACTTCTAAAGGCACTGTGTTGGTCAGGCAGCTTTCTGTCTCCTTGAAAGGCTTTGTTTTGGCTATGATTTCAGATGTCTCAACCCATGGCCACCTGGCCCTTTGCTTTGGGTCAGTGGTGGCACAATACGTCAGGGCTGGGACACGGGTGAAAGAGACTATCACCTTGTGACTGCCAGGAAGTGAGGGCAGACAGACAGGAAAAGACCAGCATCCCTCAAAATACCCACAATGACCTAACTTTCTTCCACCTCCTAGAGGTCTACCTCCTCCCCAGTGCAAGCTGTGTCCAAACCTTTGACATAAAGGCCTCTGGGGAACATTCCAGATTCCACCTACCACAGACACACAAAGATAAATGATGGGGGAGGCTGGAAACATAAATATTGCATGAAATTTTATATCCTTCATATTTAATGCATACTTATTAATCAGTATAAAAATGAATACCCCCACAGCAGAAATGCAAAGAATCGATAAATGTGTTTAAAACATTTACATCTCCCTTATTTTTTTAAAAAAAGTAGTTGCTTTCTTAAATAGGCAATTTTTTCTCAATTAGATTGCAAAAAATAAGCAAGAACACAGTCATGCAGTGCTGCCCAGGGTATGGAGAAAGGAGTGCGCGTGCGCTGTGACTCGTCGGTTCAGCAGTTTGAAGGCCGGTTGTTTGTGCGCTGTCCTCCAAAACCTTGAAAATGACCCAGGAATTCTGCCTCTAAAAGTGGGTCTTAAGGAATTCATGGAACGTATGAAAAGTTGCAACTGATTATTGCTTTGTGACTTATCATTGCTAAAAGTAGTGATAATCTACTTTTCAGCTAAAGGTAATGAATGTAAAATTTGCAAACAAAAAATATAGAAGGTAAGAGATGTGAGGAGGAGAGTGTGTGTGATTTTAATTTCTGTTTAGCTGTATTTTCTAAACTTTTTATTAAACTCTTGCTTTTGTAAGGACAAAGAGTAATTTTTTTAAATAGTCATGGCTACTTAGACAATAGTACAATCACTGTACAATATTTGCCGCTGCAAAGCATGTGACATTTACCAAGTGACTTAGCCACTATGTGTGAGTACTTACCACAAACCTCATGTAACCTCCATGATTAAGTCTGTACTGTAATTCTCAGAGTTAGAGCAGGACAGGTGACATTATCCTTCCATGGCAAATCTGAGACTGAAAAGTTATGCAGTATCACACAGTTACTAACAGGCAGAGCTGGCCAGAAAGTCTGGGATCCCACACCCAGAACTAAACACGTGACTCTTTTCTTTAGGATCTGTTGTTTTAGAACAAAATTCAAATGGCCGTTAGATTGTAGTTGCCCTGCCGAAGCATAGAGCTAGCTAGCTGTGTTATGCTCTGAGGAGCACTTGACCAGGTGTTATCCTATCATATTACTAGTGCCTAACAGGTCGATCCTTCTCATTCCCAGATGGAAAAACCAAGGTTCACAGAATTTAACTGACCCTCCCAAGCATACACACCGTTATTCATGGCCAACTCTGGCACCTGGGTCACAGTGTGACCCTTCCCTCCAAATCTGCCATCATCTCTACATCACTGTTATTCTTTTAGTTTTTGTTGTTGTTGTTGTTGTTTTGAGACAGGGTCTCATTTTGTAGTTCTGGCTGGTTCTGAGCTCACATATGTAGCCAAGGTAAGCCTAGAACTCAGCAATCCTCTTCCCTCTGCCTCCTGAGTGCTGGGATTACAGGTGTAAGCCACAATGCCCAGCACTGTGGTATGCGGTCCTGATTGCTGGTGGGTGTGAGTCACCACACCCAGTATTGTTGTGTGTGGTTACTGGGGATTGAACCAGGGACCTTGCACTTACTAGGCAGGCGCTAGAACAACTGAGCTAAATGTCCGGCCCACATCACTGTTATTCTTGAAGGGGACTCACTTAATATCATTTTCCTCTCCTCTCTACTACCATGAGCTTCAAATTCAAACCAGCCTATGCCTTCTGTTTATAAAGTACTTGGAAGAGTAGAGAGGAACCTAGTGGAATGTACAAGCCTTAAATTATCAGAAAGTTTTCCATGAGGGAAAGGAGAAATGTCATGAAGGGCATCTGAGACCAATCAAGGTAATTTTTTTCCTATCCCCTCATGAAGTGACAGCCATGGGGGAAAGTGGAAGAGGAACTAAGGGCCCTGGAAATGACTGCCAGGGGAATCAATGAAGAATGAGGGGCCGAGGGATCCTTCTGTGCTCAGGTGAAGGTTGCATGAGTACTTTTTCACCAGTGGAGCCAGAGAAAAGATGTTCCAGATGTATGTTTGAAGGTCTATAGAAAAGTAAGCTCAAGAGGATGGAGGCATGAGATTGAGAAATAACGTGGAAGCAGAGGCACTTGGGTTTGACTCACCCTGCTAAAGGTGGAAGGGGAATTGTCAGGCCTTGCCATTCCTAATGGCACATGTTCCGGGTAATCTAGCACATATTTGTGAGTTACTGGGGTAAAAGAATGGATGGATGGATGGATGGATGAATGGATGGATGGATGGATGGATGGATGGATGGATGGATGGATGGATGGACAGATAAATAGATACAGCTTTTCTAGGCGAACCCTAGCTGTTAGTCTGCACATATTCCTTCCTTCCATGTTGGAAGCACTGGGTATAAAAGGAAGAACTCCATGAACACCTTCAGCCTCTTTGGATCAATCTGTCATGAAGCCTGCAGGAATTCACTCCAGAATACCTTTTATCCCTGGCCAAGTGACTCTTACTGCCCACTTGTGATGACTCCTGAGCTGCTCGTTAAACTCCATATAACTATTTAATAAATAGAAAGCAGGCTTCTCTGCTGACTTGAAAGTAGAAAACCCACTGGGCACAATCTGTACCACTTTTAGCTCTTAAGAAATAAAGGTCATAAAGCTGTTGGGGAGAGAGGGCCAACTGAAAACTTTTCCACAGACATGTGGTTGTCAACTTGACATGTTCAAACACGAATGGCTAGGCCTCACCTCTAGAAGCTGAATCTATAGAACTGAACAACCTGAGCCTGTGTTTCTAACCCATTTCCAGAGCTCCCGGTACTGATACTGCCAGAAACACACCCTGAGAGAACTAGGTTTGAAGACAGACAGCATATCTTAACTTCACAAGTGACAGGGTCAGTTGACATTCAGGGCCCCAAGTGTAAGAAACAAAGGAGTGTCCTTGATCAGGTGATTAATTCCTCTTTGCTGAGGCTGTGGGCTGGCTCTGAAAGGCTAGCATCTTTGCCAGCTGAGATGTTCATGGAAGTCTGCAGAGGAGAATGCTAGAGGCTAGAGACAAGGCAAATCTGGTCCAGAAAGAATGAGACTCATGGTGATGCGGAACTAGAGTGAGAACATCAGAGCCCATTCATCAGAACATGGATCTGTGTTTGAGGAAATTTCAATCTGATATGCTCCTCTGGCCTCCAGGGGGCAAAAGTACATGGGGCAGAGGGATTCCCACCCCCCTGGCATGAATGCAACCGTGTCCACAAACACAAAGGCTTAGTGCCATGAGAGAAGATGATCATCTGAGCACAAATTACAGATCTAAACCTTCATAAGGGGATCCGTGTCCTCAGATGACTTTCATTAAAATTGCCAAAGAAATAACAAAGATTTTTGGCAATGGAGAGGCTGATGACTTTGATTTGATCATTGAACAGTATATACAAAAATTCCTTTTGTAGTCTATAAGTATATACAGATGTTGTTTCTCAAAAGTAAAATAACACTAAATTTTAAAAGTAATCCACTTTCCTCACATGCTATAGCTAGAACTAGTCTGCATTATGTCTTCCCTATCACTCGGCCCTAAACAAAAACAAAAACAAAAACAAAGGAAAACTCTCCAGTCATGATTTCAACTCGTCTTTATTTTCTTCCTTCTCTACTTTCTTCCCTGTTCATAAAATTCCAACACTGTTATGGCTGGTCAGAGACCCTCTTTTGAGAGTTGAGCTGGAAGGAATAAATGGAAGGGATAGGCCCACAGTTCTCTTCAGCAGGCAGAAGAGGGAAAAACAAGAAATGCACACGTACATTCTTGTGTTTATTTTCTGCACAGATTCTTGGCATATGCTGCTGAGCCAGGATCTCTCCCTGGGACCCCTTGGCATTATTCAGCACAATTTCTACCTTCCCTAAACTGCACACTCTGCTCACCTAGAGCCTAGGGTATGTCTACCACCTGCAGGCATTTTTTTTCTTTTTTCTTTTTCTCTCCAAAGTATGAACAGGCATATCATATTTAAAACTTTTTAAATTTTATATATCACTTTTTCCTTGCCTCTCACATGCTGATTTCCATGGATATGCTTTTTTAGGGTAGGAACCACAGCTTTAAATTCCCTAGGACAAATAATATGTGGATTTGCAGGGCCCAGAATATATCATTTAATGAAAGAAACATTCTTTTTTCTGCTGTGCTTAACTCAGCCTGACTGAGTCTCCTCCTTCTCCTGCTAGTCATTCTCTTCCATTTTGACTGAATGGAGAAAATTAGAAGCACCAGTAACAAGCCCACATGGTGAAGCACTTCCCTACCCATTGCTATAAGGCCATAAAGAGGAATTAGAGGTAAAAGGCCATATTAGGACATTACAGTCTAGTCAGAAAGAATGGAAACAAAAGAGCTGAGTGCCGGCCAGGCGTGGTGGCTCATGCCTGTAATCCCAGCACTTGGGAGGCAGAGACAGGAGGATTGCTGAGTTCGAGGCTTGCCTAGGCTACATAGTGAGCTCAGAGCCAGCCTAAACTACAAAGCGAGACCCTGTCTCAAAAAAAACAAAACAAAACAAAAAAAAAAACAAACAGAAAAGAGCTGAGTGCTAAGCCTTTCAGGTAGATTAGATGCCTTCTTTGAGCAGCCATGAAGATCCTCAGTATGGATCATAGGTTCTGTTCCATCACAACTTTGGGAAATTGTAGCTAAACGGCAAGTTTCAGGGCTCATTGTAAACATAAGATAAGGTCCAAAATCCGTAACCTTAAGAAGCACCTATATGTGCCCTTTATGGTCAAGGGTGGTACTTGTCCCAAAAGATGGGAATGAGGATGGAGAGAAATTATTGCTGCTGCACTTTTCAGCTTTTAACCCATATGACCAGCACCCTCCACTGGGATCCTATCATTTCTGCTCTCCTGAATTCTTGCCAGCCTTGATGATTGTATCTGAGCCTTTCTCTGTGATCCTTGACATAAACACTGGTTGTCTGTGACCTTCCACCCAGGTTTGCACCACTGTTTTCTTTGTGTCCCTTCTACCTCTGGTTTCTGATTATCTGTTCTGATTGACCATATATGTTGTTGTACTTGGCCTTAATAATTCTGAAGCAGTCTTCTGCCTTTGCATCTCAGCTGACTTTGTCTTGCTCTCTGCTGAGCCATAACTGAGTGCTTCAGATGTAATGGTTATAAGGAAACATAAAATTAACATGTGGCAGGGTTTATGTGCCCTTCCCAAGCACCCCACAATCCTAGGAAGGGTATTTTGGTGATGAGTCTCTCCTGAGAACAGGAACAATTGGGAAAGTCCCTTGATGTTATCATGGGAGTTAGACCTGGGAATTCCACATGGAGGGAGTTTTGAGAAAGTCCTGAATATACTAATGAAGTGTTTGGTCATGGGCTGAAGTGGTGGACAAAACTACAGAGATAACTATGGACATGTTGTAGAGGAAGATGAATGGGTTGATGTAGAACTGGCACCCATAGTGTTTGTAGTTCATTTTGCTCTTAAGGTAGGAAAGCTACTGTTTTAAGATATTTGACCCAAGACATTCGCTTAATTCAAGCTGCTATACACAAAGTACTATCCGCTGGAAGGTTTTAACAACAAACATTATTTCTCACAGTTCTAGGGTCTAGGAAGTTCAAAAAGAAAGCACTGCCAGCTCATCCAGCCTGGTAAGGTCCCCTTTCCTGCTTCCAACACAGGTAACTTTATGCTGCATTCCTACCTGCCTGCCTGAGAGCTTTAGTCCTTTTCTCATGCTTCCAGTAACACCAATTCTATCATAGCCCCTTTGATCTTATCTAAACCAAATAACCTCCAAAGACCCCACCTCCTAATACAATCACATTATTAAGGTTTCAACATGCAAAATTCTCAAGGGAACTTAAGCCAGTTGATTTCTCCCTGAAAAGACTGCGAATACTTTGGGACATAAATTCCATTTCTCTTTGGTCTTAGTTAATCTCTAAGGCTCCCCGGAGGTCTTTTTCATATACTGCATAGTACTTTAGAGAGCTTTGTATTTCTCATCCTACAAGGGTTAGCTCTTTGAATGTTTCCTGCTTTCCAAAGTTCCTGTCACCACTTCCAGGTCCCCAGAGTTTGAACAGGGAGAGCTACCCAGGTGCATGCTTGCCTGGCCCTCTGAATTGGCTCACTTTTGTTCCTTGTATGTTAGTAGTGACCAGGGTGTCTTTCCTTCTTCCTTCCCTTAACTCCTGGTCTTGGCCTTGGATTTCCTATCCTGAGTTTGGGAGGGGAAGGGATAGGGGACCTTTGTCATTTGTTTTCTCTACCCAGATCTGAATGTTTTGTTTTTATTAGTGTATTTCCAACTAATGACTGCTGCTGAAGACAAAGACCATTCTCTGTAGTAGAAGCTACAATACTGTCTTGCCCAGTTTTGGGAAGCCAGGACACAGGGCATGATCCACACTCTGCCCATTATTATTCAGGAACTCATAGACTTAGATTCAGGAAATAGAGCATGTAAGGAATAGGGATCTGTCTTAATGACTTTTATCTTGGTAAGAAAATACCTAACACCCAAAATTAAAAGAAGAAAAGTTTATTGTAGCTCAGTCTGTAGAGGTTTCAGTTCATAAATGGCTGGTTCCATGGCAGAGCAACATGTTAGAGAGGCATCACAGAGGAGAAATAGTTCATGGCAGGCAGAAGGCAAGAAGGCAGCAAGCAGTGAAACATCAAGCAATAAGTAATAACCCTCTTTCTGTCCCTATATCCTATTTAGGCCATTCACCCTTAAGGTAGATAACATTCATACCTATATGTTGGAAGGTGGGAAGCTTAATCCTAGCATCACACCATGAATCAACCACATGATCACTTCCTTGATCTCCCCCCATCTCACATCCTAGATCTGGCCACCTCTGAAAAGTCCCGCTTATGACCACATGAGGCTTTGAAGGAACATCTAGATACAAGCCTTAACAGAATAACTTCTCTTCTGACTAAAGTAATTCTGTGTCCAGAACCAGTCCTAGCTTTCCTTGTACCAATTCTGTTTTCTCATCAATGGCAGGCTATCTTCTGATAACTAAAAATTCTGTGTGAGCCAGGCATGGTGGCTCATGCCTGTAATCCCAGCACTCGGGAGGCAGAGACAGGAGGATTGCTGAGTTCAAGGCTTGCCTGGGCTCCATAGTGAGCTCAGAGCAAGCCTGAACTACAAAGCGAGACCCTGTCTCAAAAAAATAAATAAATAAATAAATTCTGTGCGAACACAAACTAAAGAAGTGAAGAATGTCATTGGTCATTGAGAGAAAGAGAGAGAGGCAGGTAGAGAGAAAGAGAAAATATATGTGCCCTTTCCACCTTCAAGGATGGTGACAAGTCTCAAGCAACCAGCAACACCAAGATTGCTTCATAGCTACAATATACAAAGCAAGAGATAGTCAACAACATAAAGCATTCACAGTGATAGAAAGGAGACCCAGCACATTTCTTTTGGCAAGATCTATTTTTTTTTTTTTGAGACAGGGCCTTGCTTTGTAGTTCAGGATGACCCTGAGCTCACTATGTAGCACAGGCAAGCCTTGAACTCAGCAGTCCTCCTGTCTCTGCCTCCCGAGGGCTTGGATTACAGGCATGAGCCACCACACCCAGCACTGTGGTATGGGGTATTGACAGCTGATGGGCATAAGTCACCCAGCATTGTATGTGGTTACTGGGATTGAA
Source organism: Thryonomys swinderianus (assembly GCA_004025085.1). Classification (NCBI taxonomy): domain Eukaryota; kingdom Metazoa; phylum Chordata; class Mammalia; order Rodentia; family Thryonomyidae; genus Thryonomys; species Thryonomys swinderianus. Next base: position 17,452 of record PVIC010016865.1, read on the forward strand.
CTCAGGACCTTGTGCTGTGAGGCAGGCTCCAGAGCCACTGAGCTAAATCTCCAGCCCCATGGCAAGATCTATTTATAAGATCTATTTTGGTCCTTCTCAGAAAGGACTGTGACTTTCTTAACACAGTGGCTTCATGATGCACCCTTGGAGGCCCTACATGGCCTTACTCCTGTCCACACTATCTCTTCCAGGCAGACAGAGCAGAGGGCTCTTCACCTCTCCTTAGTCATAGCACCTCTGCATGGATAAGCAGCAGCCAAAATCCTAAGAAATAATCTACCTGTACCTCCTGCTGGGATTTTGTTGGCTATTTAAGAATATTCCATTATCCCAGAAATGCATTTCTACTATAGGAGTAAAGCAGAAGGCACTACTTCACCAAATTCCACAGTCACACCCTAATGCATTCTAGTGGCTGCCAGGAGTTTGTTCTAGAAAGGTGTCACCCTTCCAGGTTCTGAATAACCTGGATGAGGAAGAGTAAGTCCACACATCACATCTGTCTGGGGATGGACATCATCAGGTGTCATTATTTCTTTTTCTGTTCTTAGCTTTGAGCCTGCCACGTGATCATATGCATCATGATGGGCAAGAGGAAGGGTTAGAAAGTTGAGAAGGTACTTTACTGTGAGGCAAAAATTAAATTCCACTGTTCTACTTGTTTTCTGGGTAGCCTGTTCCCTGACATTGCCTGGGAACAAATCGTAGGTTGAAAGTAGCTTCCCTATCTCAGCAGCTAGGCTACCATGTTTCTTAGACTGTTATGGATATGCCAAGAAAATCACAGCTAAAAAGTTCCTTTTAATCTGAGCACAATGGCATATGCTTGTAATCTGGGAGATTGAATCAGGGGGATCTCAAGTTCCAATCCAGCTGGGCAATTTAGCAATTTAAGAGCAATCCTGTCTCAAAATAAAAAGTAAAAATTTTTAAAAGGTAGGGATGTAACTCGGTACAAAGGCCTTGGGTTCAGGCTCCAGTCGCACAAAAGGGGGTCAGGTATTCTTAGAGTGTCTGACATGGATACAGAGACAATTCACCCTCTTACAACCCCTTTGGAATCCCCTGCAGTCTCTGCGCTCCAGCTCCACTTGCCCCCTTGGTCCTATGCAAATGTTACCTGACATTATGCCCCATGATTTTATGGCTTTGAAGATGCTCTTCTCATCCTGGAATACCCACCTTACCTTACCTAACTAATTCAAACTGGTTCTTTAAGGTTCAATTCGAGCCATATTTTCTATAGGTCTGATGGGGGGCCTCTGTCTGTGGTCTCACAGTTCCCCACAAACACATCCTGAAAGTGCCCAATGCACTGCAGGAAAATCATGGCTTTCCCTATGAATGTAGGGTCCACACTCTTGCTTGGCTTTGTGCTTAACAGGTAACAGTCATGAAACACAGGAGGTTCTCATATTGAA
>PVIC010016865.1:18972-33511 GCA_004025085.1 Thryonomys swinderianus
CTTGTGCTTGCGAGGCAGGTGCTAGAACCACTGAGCTAACCCTCTGGCCCTAAAATTCCATTTTTGAGTAAACACATTGTTTACTTCAAATAAAAGACAATTAACCCAGGTTCCTTTGTAGCTCGGAGTGGTCATGTTGTGGCCAGAGATATGCACCATCACTGTTTCAATAGACTGTCACAAATTTAAGTTGCCTAAAACAGTGCAGATTGATGTAACATTTTCAGGGGCCAGAAATCCAAGTTTGTCTCTGGGCCCTTTTCCCTTGTTTGCAAAGCCAGCATCTCTCTAGAGTTTTTGTCTCTCTCTCTCCCTCCCTCCTCTGCTCTGTCCTCACATCCCCTTCTCTCTCTGACTCTTTCCTCTTTCTCATAAGGACTGTGATTACATTGATCTACCTGGATAACCTTTCTCTCTTGAGGCCCTCAACTTCGTCGCATCTACAAAATCCCATTTGCTATGTAAAATAATATACTTGCAAGTCCAAGGATTAATATATGAGCATCTTTGAGGAGCCAGTACTCCATCTATCACATTGTACAATGTAGCGCTTTCAGGAAATGTGCTTTACCACATAGATTCCTGATGACCTCATGGAGCCATCTCTCCCTTCTTTTCTTGGGGAAACTTCTATCTTGTTTCAGCCCCCGTTATTTTTTTTGTTGTCTATTATTCTGTAATCTATTATTCTGTAATCTGCCACTGGACATAATCCTAACCTCTTATAACTATACCAACTCTCTTCTTAATTAATAAACTGTACGTCTGAGTCTCTCACTATGCTACTCTGCTTACAGAACAGATGGGCAGCCAGTATGGACATGACAACTGCAGAGAAAATGTTTTCAAAAGCAAACTGGGGTTTTTTTTTAATCAATCTTCAGCCTTTAGTTGTGATTTAGGCTGAGCTGTATAACTTCATATAACTATGTACCTAGGCTTTCACATTCTTTCAGAATTCCCATCATATTCCACCATGACACTCCTAGGGAAGCAAAGTGGGCAGGAATGGGGATAGATACCAGTTGTCATCTTGATTTGTTTATTATTTCTGTTTTAGATTTTTATGAGTCTGTGTTTACAGTACATAATGATTGAATTCATCTTGCGGACTTAGTACATGTACATAACACATTAATTCTTTTCACTCCCTTTCCTTCCTGTCTTTCTCCCCTTCATGCCATCTCTTGATCTCCTTCCCATTTGCAGAAGATCTGTCCTGATTAGTTTAAAACAGAGCTGTGGGTTGATTCCTCTGCTTTAACAGACATGTAATTAATCTCTAATAACAAAGAGCAAGCAGCTTCCCCCTGTGAAGATCCGACCCATCTCTCCAGATGCTGAAGTGGCCCCAAGCAGTAAGCAGACCTGTCAAAGCCACTGTCCATAACCAAACACAGCATAGTTATTTGCAGCACTAAATGCATGTCATTGATTTGGGCTGGTATTCTTTATATATTCATGATGTTTATTTAAAAATCCATGGAGTGGCTTTGCCAGAGAGGTGGCCTGAGCAGACAGAGCTCCCTGTCCTTAGTGGCCCAGTGGCATTGGTGGAAAGACAGGCCAAGAAATGGATGCAACAGACCGTGTGGTTTTATTTCACTGTGATGTGGCCACCGAGATTCTGTAATCACTCACCCCGCGGCGCCTCCCAGGGTTTCTTCATACAGCTCTCACTCTCTTGTTATTTGGATCCTGTTGTGTGTTCTCTGTATTACTTTTACCAGTTTCCTTCTCATTTTCTCTGCTGTAGCGTGGGGGCTTGAATACTGGCTCTTTGCGCTGAAGTATATCCTCAGCCACTTTTTATTTTTAATGTTTTTTGGTTTTTCTTTTTTTTGAGACAGGGTCTCGTTTTGTAGTTCAGGCTGACCCTGAGCTCACTATGGAGCCCAGACAAAACCCGAACTCAGCAATCCTCCTGCCTCTACCTCCCAAGTGCTGGGATTACAGCCGTGAGCCACCAAACCTGGCATTTGTGGTATGTGGTACGAATTGCTGGTGCGCATGAGTCACCACACCCAGTATTGTTGTATGTGTTTACCAGGTATTGAAGCAGGGACCTTGTGCTTGCTAGGCAGGCACCGGAACCACTGAGCTAAATCTCAGCCCTTTTTATTTTTAATTTTGAAACAGGATCTCGTTAAGTCACAAAGTTGCCCAGGCGGGCTTGAATTTACAATCCTCCCACTTTAGTCTCCCAGAATCCTAGGATTAGAATAGGGTAGCACATCAACAATTCTTTAATTATGTTCTTCTTCAACTTTAATCCATTAACCTGAACCTCAAGTAAGGTGATGAGCAGGGGCACCTGAAAGAATCTTTTTTTTTTTTTTTTTTGCTTTTTGAGACAGGGTCTCGCTTTGTAGTTCAGGCTGGCCCTGAGCTCACTATGGTGCCCAGGCAAACCTCAAACTCAGCAATCCTCCTGCCTCTGCCTCCCGAGTGCTGGGATTACAGGCGTGAGCCACCACGCCCAGCACTGTGGTATGCGGTATTGATGGTTGGTGGGCGTGAGTCTCCATGCCCAGCATTATATGTGGTTACCGGGGATCGAACTCAGGACCTTGCACTTGGGAGGCAGGCGCCGGAACCACTGAGCTAAATCTCTGGCCCAACACTCCATTTTATAAAAACAAAAAAACAAAAACAAAAAAACACACACCACATCTTCTTTATTCAGTCTCTAGTTGATGGGCATCTGGGTTGTTTCCAAGACTGAGCTATCACAAACTGAGCTGCTATGGACATGGGTACACATATGTTACTATGATATGATTCTTTCAATTCTTTTGAATATATTCCTAGCAGGAGAATAGCAGGGTCAAATGGGACCTCTGATCCCAGTTTTCTGATGAATCTCCACACTGATCTCCACAGTGGTTGCACAAGTCTACAATCCCACCAGCAGTGGAGAAGGGTTCCATTCTCCTTGCTGGGCTCTTCTGGTCCCCCTGATTCTCTCCTGTCCATCCATAGTCCATCCTCATCTACTCAGCAGCCAAAGTGATCTTTCAAAAATGCAAACAAGATCCCCCAGCTGGAGAAACCTCCAGATTCCCCTATGGCCCTTCGAACCCAGTGCCTCGGCGGCCGTGCTCACTCGCTTCCTGGCCACTCTGTTCTGCCCCGCTTCCCGGCCCCCTTCCACTCTCGAGTGGATCAAGCTTGCCCTTGCCTTGGGCCTTCCGCGTGACCTGTCCATGGGGGACATAATCCTCCATTGCCTCCGTCCAGTCTCTCAGGTCTTGGTGTAAATGTCATCACCGTCACTGACGTGCGTCATACTCCCCCAGACCCCTCTCCCCATCACTCCCTTCCAGCTTTGTTATTGCATGTGCTTTTCATACGTGTGGGCTGATCCCTCCATCGGTACATGAGCTTGGAGAGGGCACGGATTATATCTGGCTCATTCGCCACTCCAGCACAGTGAACGGTACTGACCATAGCAGGAATTTGATACATGCTTTATTAAATGAAGAAATAAGCCATGAGCTTCCCCAGTCCTTGGTTTCCTTAGCTCTAAAGTAGGAACATCTCATGGGGACGGATATAAGATGAAGCCCTTGTGAGCTTTTGGTCTTCTAGATGAAGAGGGTCTGTCTGGTGGCTACCAGGACATCAGAGCAAAAGCAGAAGCAGAGCATGTTAAGTAATAACACGGAGCTGAGCTCCAGGCTATGGCCCAGGCTGACAGCAAAGCCCCAGGCTTCGGGGGGCTGGATTCTTTCCATTCATCTCTCTGCCCGGCTCGTCCGGTGGATGAGACCAGCAGTTCAGCGGGAGGAGAAAGAGGTCACATTGCTTCCTCCCAGAAGGACCTGAGTCTGGTAGTGATTAGCTTCCCCTCAAGGCTGAGGCTCTAGTGTGCAGCTTTGGCTCGCAGGTGACGCTCTGTGGGCTCCGAGCGGCCCCTCTTGCTGCTCCATCAAACCTCACGCTAGGAACTCCCCCGCCCCTCCCCCTCTTGCATCCTCTGCCCGCCCTGCCCTCAGCCAGGGCCCCTTCGCTCTTGCTGGTTGTGTTGTTTGGGGCCCTGCTGGCTGCTCTGCAGTGCTTTCTACAGTAGGGTGCCTGTTTGCGGCCAAGGTTCTCTCCCCTTTCTTTTCCCATCTGACCTTCCGACCTCCTGAACTGCCCCTTCAATAGAAAGTTCAGTATCTTGAAACGGGTGTATTTTGCTCAGAGTGTCTATGGTCTTGTGTCTCGCTGGGTGGTGTCAAGACCCTCCTCTGCCGCATCGCTGCCGTCGGCTGGTCCAGGTTACTCCTGCCCAGGGGACTCAGAGCAGCTGAGTGGCCTAGTGGTACTGAGATTGGACCTGTGCTTCTATATTTCTAGCAGGTGAAAGTCCTTTCCTCAAACTTCCCTCAGCCTGTGCTGTTTTTTCGTTCTTTTTCAAGAGTTTAGGAAGGAAGCCCTGTCACAGAAGCAATTAGGAATGTATGAGCATTGAGTGCTGTATGCATGTATGCAGGTGTGCATTAATGAGAGTGAATGTGTATGCAAGTGAGTTGGGTGTGTGTTGCAACATGCACAGGAGTGGCTATGAATGTGTGTATTTTGCATGTGTGAGTTGTGTGTGTTGAGTCTGTGCATGGGCGTGGGTATGAATTGTGAGCTGGGTGTCTGTTCCACCTGTGTATTTGTGCATGCAAGTGTATGTAAATGTACCTGTTGCGTGCATGAATTGGGTATGTGTTGTATTTGTGCATAGGTATGGGTGCACAGGAGTGATTAGTGAGCATGAGTAAGTCTGTCTGTGCTAATAAGAAAAGGGCCGTCCCCGTATAAAGATGGTGAGGAGTGGGGCTGGGAGCAAACGGGGTCTCTCAAAGAGGTGAGGAGGGCAGGAGTGGGAGGTTAAGGAAGCAAAGAGGAGGAAGCCAGGCCCTGCGGTCTCAGAGGCCTTCTCTCACTCCCCTCAGGGTTCCAGTTCTCACCTTGAGTATAATACTCAGGGCTTTTCTGGAAGAGATCAGGGTAGAGGCCTAACTTTACCAAACTAGACCAGACCAGCTCCCTCTTTCTCAAATGGCTGGCTTCACTTTTCTCTCAAGGCCTCCAAAGCAGGCCTAAATCCCTTACCTAAATGCTCAAAGAGGTGGAATTAGGAGGAAGGGAGAGGGCCACCACCAGACCCAGGAGTAGCATCCTGACTTCTCCTCTTCTTATGTGACCAGGCTCTGAACACCATCCTGTGCCGCCTGTGACCCAGGGCCCTGTCAGCCCTCAGCAAAGCCAGGACACCCTGGCCACTGATGGGCTGCTCTCGCTCCACCACCACCACTCAGTGTGTAATCATCAGTAGCCCCTGCCCTCAGACTACCCAGCTCTCTGCTCCCAGGACTCAGGCTGTCCATCCTTCCATGCAGAGCTGAGAGGGGAGGTGGTAAGAGAGGGCACAGCAGACTCCAGAACTGCTCAAAGCACTTGTTCCCCACGGGAGCTGGTGAGGAGGGAAGCAATGGTGGCACGCCCTGGTCCGTGGAGGCATCAAGGCAGAAAGCAGCAGAAGCAGGAGCCTCTCAAGCTATCAGTCTTTTTTTTTGGGGGGGGGGGGTACATCCTGTAGCCAGAGTAGGCCATCCTTAACCCCAGCATCACAGCTTTACTCCACATTCACACACCCTAATCCAGCCCCCTTCAAAACTCCCCACCTATGACCACATGAGGTTGGGAGAACATTTAAAAACAAGTCAACACAGGTGTTGTCCTTATCTCAAGCCTTAGACTGAGTCTCTATTATATCTCGTAGAAGCTGAAACTTGAAAAGGACAAGGCCTGTCCCCAGGGTCACAGAGCTGGTGGAAAGGAAGACTAGATTTGTTTCCAGGCTGCTTGAGTGGGACAAAGCCAAGGGTTTGGTTGGGGTTGGGGTAGAGAAAGAAAGTTTCGAGGGCAGGAAGTTGATCCTGAAGTAAATCCTGTGCTGATAAAGAAGACTCCACCTGATTTTGAAAGGATGGACTCATTGATTTGAATGAAACAGAGAAGCTCTAAAGAGCCAAGCTAAAGCAGTCTTTGGATTGTCCAAGTCAAGAGGCCTCAGCCCAGGTTTGGGATAGAGAAGAAAGACTAGAATCTAGTTTACAAATGGAAATCTCCACCCAGATGATCAGCTCTAAAACAGATTACAGTTTCAGCAGATAGAGAACTGTGTACAAGTAGTAGGTAGAAAAAGGGAAAAAGGGCATCTCTGGGAAGATCTATAGTTTAGATCTTCAGTGTTTCCTGAAGGAGCATATACCAAAGGTTTGAGTGTCAGCTATGGGAGGTGGTGAATCCTTCAGGAGTTGTGGCCTAGTGGAAGGAAGCTGAGGCCTCTCAGGGGAACTTGGGACTCCTGCCCCTTCCTTCTCTCTTTGCTTCTCAACCACTTCAAGGTGAACAACTTTGCTCCAGCACACACTCCCACCAGGATATATAGTGGTACCTCAGTTCAGTAACACTTCCGTGTGCAAAAACAATTTGGTTCACAAACAGAAGCATTTGGCAAAATTTTGTTTGTTTGCAAACTCTGCATCAGGTAACAAACATGACCACAGCTGTCTTTCCTGCACAAATGCAAATGTGAACATATTTTCCAAAATTGTAGAACAATTTAGGTTTGTGAATTGAGATTCCATTACTACAGGCCCCAAGACAAAGAAACCACCCAACCATGTCTGACGCCTCTGAAACCATGAACCACAATAAATCTTTTCTCCTTACAGTTGTTTATTCTAGGATTTTGTCACAGCAGCAGAAAGTTGACTAACACAGAGGGTAAGTATGTGCCAGGAACCACACTAAGCATCTTTACTTACATTTCTACATTTCAGTTTGTATATAACAAAATCTGAGGCAGATTTTGCAAATGAGTAAACTGAGGCTCAGGGTGCAACACCAATAAAATCTTTGCCCAAGAACTTATAGGTCCCAGACTGTGATTGCTCACACCCTGCAGTGGATGCCTCTTCATTCCAAGGTAGTGGCAGACTTTGAGGGGTTTGCAGGCTCTGGGCCTTAGAAGTCTGTGGAAATAGGATCAGTCATATTGTCCTAACAGTATGGACCAATCACATTCTAATGAGCAACTGCAGCCTGCAAGCTGGTGTCTAAAAGGATAACTCATAGCTATTCTCTTCTGCACCTTTGGAAGTAGCTTACCACCCTCCCAGACTAATTTCAAAATAAAATATCTATGATTCACTTTTCGGATTCAAATCTGCACAAATGAGGCAACTATTAGACAACACAGGAAAACAATAAAACCCCAGCCAAACAGCTACCAGGTCCCTCCCACGGTCCTGGAAATGCCTAGCTGCCCTGAGGACACAATGCTTTTGGATGGAGGCGACTCGCACCTGGCATTAGACCACTTCTATCCCAATGCAGTGGTTCTGCTTGATTTTTCTTCCTGTCTTTTGGTGGAAGGCCGTCTCAGCGACAGCCACCCTCAGGGACGGAAGCAGTTCCCACTGTGGCCACAAGCCTCCATTTCCCCATCCAGCAGCCTAATCAATGTGGCCATATCCAGCCTTTCCTTTAATAAGCTGATGGTGGAGCTAAATCCCACATGCTCTCCACCTCACCCGTCACGCTTTTGATTGACAAAACTAATCCCTCTCCCACCCCCACGTCGGCTGCTGCTTGCATCCTCTTGCAAATCATGTACTCAGCTGCTGACAATTAGATATAAGACTTGGGATTCAGGCACAGGAAGGTTATGGGGTTATGAATCAATTGTGGGGGCTTGGGTGAGATAGCAGGGAGGGCGTTCGCCACACACACCACCACAGGCTCAAAGCCTCCAGGTTGATTTATGAGTTGGTAGTAACCTTGCCTGGTCCTCTGCCCCTATTATTTTTCATAATGCACAGGGAAGCTTTAAATTTCAGAGAACAAGGAGGGTGGGGCCAGGGAGACTTGCCCAGGTCCCCCTCACTGATGTGTTTCCTGCTGTGTGAGCAGTGGGTCACTGAGGGGTGCTGCTATCACATGGCTGTGGAAGCCAGCGAGCAGTTTCATAGGACCCCAGGGATGTGGCCCTGGCAGACCCTGGCTTAGTGCTGTACGTGGCAGGAGGGTTGGGCATCACTGGGTCCAAAATTGCAGTCCCTGTGTCTGGATTTAATTCCTCCAAATCAGAATTAAAACCAAATCAGAATGACTCAGAGGCATTCCTGGTAGGAAAGAGAAAATGACACGCTGGCTCGAAGCCAGCGCAAGGCAGCCTCTAGCCACAGTCCAGAAGTCAGCTGAGCAGAGAGAACAGCATCTCCCAGCCCATGGGGAGGAGTTTGATGACCTACCTTTCTCTCTCCATCTTTCCCTTCACTGTTCTCTTCTGGGTGACAGCCAGTGTTCACTAAAGAAAAGGATGTTTTGAATCGCCCGCTAATGTTAACTGTCGAGATTTATTTTTATAAGAAAATATGTCATTTTATCTTTAACAGGCTGTGACTTTTAGAGCAGACAATGTCAAAGGATAAAAAAAAAAAAAACCCTAAACCTTTCATCTAAAGTGCTATTTGTAAAGTGTCCATCTGAGATGTCTGGTGTTGATGTGTGACCAACATAAGGCTGAATACATAGGGTAGATGACCATTTATTAACCCCCAGTGTCAGGTTTGCTCTGTGCCAGAGACAGAATGGTGTGACAGAGTCCCTGCCACTCAGAGCAGTCACTCAGGGCTGATGGGAATTGGACTCTGAGCTGCAGCAATTCAGATATTGAAGTTGTGTTCCCCAGATCTCAGAATGTGGCCTTACTTGGCTATACAGTCACTGCAAGTATAAATAGGATGAGACAATTAGTGTAGACCTTGACCCAAGGCGCCTGGTATCCATATAATAAGATGAAACAGACAAAGAGAGGGACACAGGCAGAATGCCATTTGGAGGCAAAGGCAGAGATGAGGGCGATGCTGCCACAGGGCCAGAGCCCCACATTCTGCTGAGAGACCCTCAAAAACCAGAGGGGGGCTGATTCTTCCTCGCAACCCTCAGAGGGAGTCAATGCTGCTGGGATCTCGGTTTTGAGCACCCAGCCCGCAGAACTGTGAGGAGGTACATTCGTGTTGTATGAGCCCCCACTTGGTGGCACTTTGTTACCGTACTCCTAGCAAACTAAGACCGAGAAGCAGGTGGCTGGTAATCAGATAATGAACCGTGTGGTTCATTCGAAGCTGAGCTAAGTGCATTGAAAGGGAAGAGCCTCACTCATCTGTGCTTGCAGAAATGGAAGTACCTTGTCCAGGTCTTGAGACCAGCAAAGGACTTCTTGAGGAAGTCAGACCTGAAGGCTGCACAACATCAGGTGGGGGTAAAAGTTGAGGGGAGGGGTGTTAGTGGCCCAGGAGACTGTGCCCTTTGATAAGATAGGACGCTATGCATTATGGGAACGGAAGGGGAACCGTGTGAGAAGAGAAGATGGGGAGGGAGAAGAGGGTTGTATGGATGGCCAGAGACCAGAAAACCTCAAAGCAGATCGTGGAACTGACCGACAGGGTGAGAAGCCCCTGTTCGCTCTCTGGAAATGTGTGACCAGAGAGCAGGACCAGAGAAGCTACCAGAAGTAGCCAGTCCCTCAGTGAGGGCTCCTCATGCTCTCAAGGTTTGCCTCCTGTGAGTCCCTCCTTTGCTTCCCATTCTGACTAGCAAGCTCTCTGTCACCTCTAGGCCCCTTCTGAAAAGCATTAGGAGGCATCATGAGATGCTCTAGAGCCTATGTGGAAAAGCAGGTGAGTAAAACAGAGTTCAGACCTGCTGATGTTCCTCCTGCCACACCGATGACTTAGTTAGACATGTGACCTCAGCGTGAGGTCTCAGGATTACTCTCTACTCGGAGGTGCTAGTGATTATATGTGCCAGACCCTGTCCTGACTTTACAACGCAGCGATTAATTTACTCCTTGCTGCCTCCGTGCAAGGTCACAGTGTCCTTGTCCTCTTTTCCTAGGAAGAAAGAAAGATATAGAACAGATAGAAGACCCCTGAATGAAAAGGCTCTTTCAGTCAAATCATGAGCCAGGCTTTGCGGAAGGGGTTTCATGACTGCACGATCTTGTTCATTTGTTTTCCTCATACTTATGTGGAATGAAGAAGTAGAGACAGGGGCAGTAAGGGTTTCAAGACCTTCCCAAGGCCCCACAGTGTGTAAGGGACAAACCAAGTGCCTTCTTGCTTCATTGTTTGGTGAGAGAACACTAAAAAAATCTATCAGGCTTTCCTTGGAGCCCGCTGACCCAACAATGCAACACGAATATGACACTAAACTTCTCATCCTATCATATCTTCTTCCGGTGTTTCCCTTCTACCACAGCCTAGTCATTATACCCATTCTCCAAAGCCTGGTTTAACCTTTCCCCTCAGGTTAGGCTTCTTCTGCTAGTTAACTGTTACATCTTCAATATGTTTAAAAATTTTTTAATTTGAACTTTATTGGTACATTATATATACACATCACAATCACACTCAACATGGAGAATTTGTACCAGTATACGACACAACTTAATTCTCATTTTTATTCCATTTCCCCACCCATCCTACAACCCCCTGTCCCCTATATACATAAACTTTGTTTCTTTGTTTTTACCATCACATTTTTCTTTCCCCTCAATACCTACCCCTACACCCATTTTCCTTAGAATATTTTCCATTTCACAATATCCTACATTCTAAAACTCATTTACATCTTTAGTTTCTCATAGCAGAGAAAAAATACAATATTTACACATCTGTGTCCTTTCACTTGTGAGGATGTCCTTAAGGTACATCCATTTGAGTCTAAATGACTCAAATTATCATTATGTACAGCAGAACAATACACCACTTTATTAAAAAAAAACTATATGTTCTTTATCCAGTCTACAGCTGATGGGCATTTGGATTGTTTCAATATTTTTTTAAACTAAGCCACAGAAGAAAGTCTAAAACTGTGTGAACTGCTCCAATTCAAATATCCTCTATTCCTTTGCTCTCTGGAGATAATAGTAACCTATTTGTGTCATAGAGTTATTATAATAGGATTATTCCAGAGTCTGGAATATAGGAAGTGCTCAACAAATTGTTAGTTTAATACCTAACAATGGTGGTAACTATTATTAAATTACTGCCTGTGTTTCAGAAAAAAATGAATTTAAACTATTGGTCTTCTAAGTATTTTTCCTGTATATCTCTAGGGAAGTTATTTAGAGATAAGAGAGGCAGCATGGTAGCACAGAAATTCTATTTGGCAGGAGAATGTCCAGCTTCCAACTCTGGCTCTAACAGGTATTAGTATATGGCCTTGGGCCTCTCTGAACCTGACTTTTTAGCTAGATGTAGTAATGATCACATTTTGCATAATCATCATCAGGATGATATATGATAAGGTCAGCTGCCCAGCTCGGGTCCAGTACACAACAGGCATTTAGGAATCACCACTGTCTTCATAAGCATTGATCTGCATGTAACACCCATGTGCTCGCTTTGAGGTGTATCCAGCGGTGAGTGGAGACTAAACTGGGACTAGAGTGAGCACGTGAAAGGCAAAAGCTTGGGTTGAAAAAACATTCAACTCCCAGGAAATGCAAAGCACTGATAATTAGCTCAACAGTTGCCTCAGTTGTGAGTACTGTGCGCTACCAGATTTCCAGTAACTTGAAATTTGCAGATAACTGTGATCAGACTCTTACCAACTCTGCATAGTCAAACTGATAGGGCTCAGATTGATGATTTGGGAAAAATGGGGACAATGTTTTACACGTGCCTCTCATTGGGTTCTGCTTAGTGGCAGGAAGGTACCTCTGTCAAATGCCAAGTCTGTGGAGGAGTTTAAAACACCTGAAGATGAACCCCAGAGTGGTATAAGAAGGTTCTCCTCCAAAGCAGAGGCAGGATTCCCCTACGCATTGGGAGACCTTACCTATCCTCTTGAATCAAGTTTGTATTGATTGAACATTAATACAGTGTGATAACTCAGCAGAAGCCAAGTGAGTAAGTGACCAAACAAGGAAGTGGGCCAGGTTGTCACTCACAGTCCAGGACTGCAAGTAAACGCCCTTGTCTCAGAGACTGTGGGGACACCGGAGGGCCAGCCAGAGTCACCAGCTCAAGGCCATGATGGAGCCCCATGGTCAAGATGCCCTCCGTTTAACCCGCAGGAAGAAGTATGGAGAATCCTGAGGATGGGGAAGCCATTAAATCTCCCATGTTCTCTCCACTTCGGTTGTGGAAACCAATATTTTCCTCTCTGCTCTTTAAAATAAAAACTGGTTTTCCCAGTGTAATGTTATATGGTGTTCTTTGAACTTTGAATACTACAAAATGTAGAGAATAGAAATTTCCCTTGATTTAATGTCTCTCCTCTGCTCAAGATAACCTGAAGTGAATGATTTAAATATATTTCCAGAAACTTTCTTCATAATTTCTGTATACATACATATATATATATATTTATTTATTTAGGCATACATTTATATTAATAAAATATAAATGTAAATTTTCTACTGTGAAAGTCACTTTAAAATATGGACTGTTTTTAATATGCTTTTCCATTTGATATTATAAATGTTTAATAAATATTTATTATATGAATGTGCCATAATTTACAATTTGGTTCCTTATTAGAGGATTTTTGGGCTATGCCCAAATAGCTGATCAACAGACATGATTATATATAAAAGATATGGTTGAAATACATACTATAAGACATAGAGAAATGCAGGTATAATTGCATGTAATAAATATACACAGCAAATACATATATATACTTAAACTAGTAAGACATACATCCAATACAGAGGTGGTTAGGGCACTCTGATGTATTTCATGCACATCCCTGCAATATATGTTAATAAATTAGCCTTGAGAGGTAATTTTCAGACAAATGTTTTGGGGCCTTTGAGAATAAAGCACAGCCCTCAGCCTTTGTTATGTTATGGTGTTACATATCGTCCTTAAGTCCTCAGCAAAGCAGATCAACTTAGATGTGACCCAGAATCCAACAGTACTAACAAAGGGCAACAATCACTTTTAGAAGGAAAAGAAATGGCTCCAAATTCTTTTTTAGAACAAGGACAAAAGAATAATTAGACTTAGTGGGGAGTGAGAAGAAGTGGAGAAAAGCAAAAGAAATTTTTAAAAAATGCTTTTTCCTGCTGATATTTTGGACCATTCTTATCTGACTTTATGGTGTAAAAATTGTAGGTCATTTAAAGGGCATAACATTGTGACACATTTAGCTTCCTTCCTTCTTCCTGGAGCAAACTGTGCAGTGATTTGCTGCCTGTACAGGCCTGGAGCTTTGTCACTCCTGGGATAGCACGAGAAGCCTGTCCCTACACACCGTCTCTTGGGTTTGCTGAAGTTCACCAAATGGTACCTACAGCTGAGAGGGGTTGGCAGAGGGGTAGAGTGCACTGAGATTGTGAGAGATGACCCAGGACAGCCGTGGGCGGCGTCAGCTGTCTCACCTGGGCCTGAGGACAGTCACACCAGTCCCGTCCTGAGACTGACTGCTACGGTGGCTGAATCAGGGACAAAAACCCTGCTCTGTTGTCCTCATAGTACTAAAGGGAAATGGAAAGGCCTTTGTGATTTCTTTACAAAAAAAATACTTAAACATGATCTTTTGCTGTGTGGAAGCAGACGCAGGCCTGCTAGGCTGAAAGGACAATAGGCAGGGACTGAGTGTGTAAAGGAAAAAGACAATGGTGCTGGAAACCGGGACAGGGTGGAAGGGTAGCGGATATGATAGCGAGGAAGGAGTTCCAATGTGGATGAATACTAATTAGTGACATGGATATTAATGATGACAGTAATTAACAGGGGGAAAAGAAGGGCTGTCATTGTCCCTGGGTGAGTAATCAATCTTGGCAGGTGATAAATAATGGCTGGGCAAGCTCAGCACAAAGATAATCCGCTGGCCCTGGGGAGAACTAGAAAGATGCTGGAACCCTCGCAGTCTCTAGGCAACCCACAAGAAAGAACTATTTTTCTTTTGAGGGAAAAACAGGTTAAAGTCTCTTCCCCACCCCCAACATAGGATTACAGTTCTTATTTAATTTCTGTTTTATTCTTCATTCCCTAGGACAAATGTTGGACTTGTGCAATTGGAAGAAATGAGCATAAAGTGTCTCTCTCTGTCTCTGTCTGTCTGTCTCTCTGCTGTCTCAGAATGTGAATGAATAAGACACCTTTTGATCCTAGGTTTAGCTCCCAGATGCCAACTAGGAGAGAGAGTGAGGAGCTGCTAACTGTTTGCTTTTGCAGTTGAATGGAGAAGACACTAAGGCCCAGTCTGTGAAGGCTGGAACTACAGGGAGCCCAGGAAGAGTGGGGTGGGGCGGGGACAGCCTTACTGTGAGAGTTACAGCCCGCATAGCCAAATAGAAACAGGAATGTGATGAGGGGAAGGAATAAATATGATACAGAAAGAAAATAAAAGAGCATGTATAAGGGGGGAGGAGGGGGGAGTGGGTAGGGATATGGGTAAAAATGAGAATTAACTTGTGGCATATACTGGTACAAATTTCCCAGTGTTATATGTGATTTTGAGATGTATATAA
>PVIC010016866.1:0-33261 GCA_004025085.1 Thryonomys swinderianus
TTTGATTTTTGCTTAAATCAGTGATGCATATAATAGTTATTTCGGTATAAGATATAAAATAGACATGTTATTTTATATCTTTTACAGGTGGCCCCAACATCATATACTTACTGTGTCTGCTTTCTCTTTATTTATAATTCTTCTGTCATCATAAACCAAATTCTTACTTCTGCTAGTTTTTGTTTTCTTTATTTAGCTGCCAGAATTATAATGCTATAAATTGAGAGCATATTCAATGATACTGGATTTAAATATCTGAGATGTCAAATCTCTGTCCTTTTTCAAGAAAATTTTTAAATTTTCTTGAGATTTTTGCTCTTTCTATTTCCAATCTTTAGAAACATTTTATAAAGTCTTCCAAAAGTATATCAAAGGAATTTTGATTGGCTTATATTGCATGCATACAATCATTTGAAGGAGAAATTGTGTGTCTTTATAGGATCAAGTTTTCCCTTTTAGGAAGATGTCATATGCTTGTCCATTTACCCAAATCTCTTATAGCCTAGTGAATTTTGGTACTTTTGAGTTTAGTAAGTCCAAGTCCTGGCCACATTTTCATGAGTCATAGACCCACCATGCCTTGGGTCTACCCTGTGCCACACAGTGCATACTGGCAGCAGGCGCTGGAGAGGATAGAAATGTGACCCTTCCACATTGAGATGTGTTAAGTATAAAACAAACCCAAAGCAAGACCACACCCCATCCCACCTCCCCAAAAACCTGGGATGGACTTTAAAGATATAAGGTATTAAAAAATAAGAATGAAAAGATCTCATAATAGTTTTAAGATACTGATTAGATATTAAGCCATATTTTGAGTTGTTGGGCTAAGTAAAGCACTTTTAAAATTTCCTTGAATGTGGCAACTAGACTATTTCAGGATGACATACGTGGTTCCCATTATGTAACATTTCTGTGGACAATTATCATGTTTTATCTTCATGTGTGCTTTTTGCTGGTTGTCACCTTCAGATGAACATTCTTTGTTATGTGATACAATTCCCACCTATGCCTCAATAAGGTGTTTCTGTTAACGTAATGTTAATGAATTTATGTCAAATGTTCTTTTAGCAGCATTGGTTTCAATTGGTTTTAACAGAATTAGTTTTAATTATCTTCTACTTTTATATAATAATATGATTGTGGTCATATTGTCTCTGTTGAACTGCACTTGCATATCCAAACTTAGAATAATGTCAGATACAGTTTAAAAATTAGATGGAGGATCTATATATTTTTTTAAAATCTTGCATGAGGATGCTTGTTTTTTGATAGAAAAGTTTAACCTATTTTCAAGTACCACAATCACTGGTATATCTGGTATTTCTTTCTGTTTTCCATTTAATTGCTTTTATAGTCTTTTCTTGTATTTATCAAGGTTGTTTCTTTTGACTGTTAATAATAATAACTGCACATTTCCCATGAGCTATGTAGCACAGAGCTATAAACTTGGTGTAATTTATTTCAATTCCTCTGCAAAACAATTCTATATCAAAGGAGCTATTATCATCTTTAATTTATAGACAACTAAAGCTTAGAGAGATTAATACCTTGTTCCTGTTTGCAGGTCAACTTGTCAGAAACCAAAGTCTTCTCTCTATATAGTTCATTATATTACCTTATATTTTTTGAATAATTATTGCTTTTACATTTTAAAAGAACATAATTATAAAATTTGTATTTCTCTATTTTTGTCAACAACGTTTGTTTGCTTGTTTTTTGGGGGGATTGAGACAACATCTCACTATGTAGTCTAGGCTGTCCTTGAACTCACTGTGTATCTCAGGCTGGCCTTAAACTCACAGCAATCCTCCTGCCTCAGCCTACTGAGTGCCAGGATTACACATATGTTTCAGCGTACCTGGCTGCCAAGAATGAAACTAGACAGTTTTTGTCCTATGAAATAGGAAATACAGACTTTTCCTTGTACTCCTCCTGACCAATCATTTTTGTTTAAATAATCTGGGACCTAACTGATATACTTTTATCCATATCTTTTTCCTATCAGTGTAAGAGTTACATTACACTAACCACGATCATTTAAAATTTAATTCTAGTCACACTTGTTCCATTGCTTCCTGCTCATTTCTGCAGTAATTGGAGAGGCATTCTGACTTTTATCTCAGTTGGTAGATGTGGAAGACTTGGAGCAGAAATCCATCATGGGTTCCTGTGTAGCTGCAGGTACTGTTGTCAATGTATATGCACCTTACCAGGGATACAGTCTTTTTCCTTAGAACTCTTTCAACCTTCCTCTTAGGTGTGTCACTTAGCTTTGCATATTATAGGGCAGAAAGAAAATCAAGCTAGATACAGTAGCACATGCCGATAATTCCAGCTCCTTAGTAGGCTGAGGCAGGAGGATTACAAGTTCAAGGTTGCCTTGGAGAATTTAGCAAGAGTCTACCCCAAAATAAAAATTTAAAAAGACCTGAGACTGCAGCTCAGTAGTAAACCTCTAGCAGATATGCTGAGGTCAATCTCCACTGCTGTGGAAAAAAAAAAAAGACCCAAATACCAAATTCATTGCTTTCTTTTCTTTTTTCTTTTTTCCCCATTTCTCTGCCCTCCCTTCACTCCCTCCCCCCTTTTTTTTTTCATTTCAGGAAACATACCCATTTTCTCTCTGTCTGTACAAAATGTTTCTAGAATGTTTATCCTTGGGATTCAGAAAACTATACAAATATCTGTCCAGTTTTAGAACTTTTGTTAATATTTAAATATGATTGACATGACCATTTAAATAATTTTAATAATGAAAACTAATTAATGCAGGCTTATTAATAAATACTGTGTTTATCCATGAAAATAACTTTTCATTAAGATTTAAATATGATTTTGCTGTGACAATCCAAGTCTTAATCGAGGTCAGGAAAGTTTTCTTCATGTCTTTCTGTTTCTCCTCCCTCATCTTCCTGCAGCACTTCTTCTGGCCTCCCACTCATCGCTCTGGTCTGTCCGGACCTTCTCAGATGCATTGCATCTTCTGCATCGGGTCCCTATTTCTCTTATCTCTAACTTTTTACCCTGCATTTTATGGGGGTTTCCTTTATCTGATTTCTTACAGAGGTGAATATTACATTTACCGTCTCTACTGAATTTTTGTACAATGCAGTAATTGTTATTTTGTCATTTCTGAAGCTACTTTCACATCATCTGCATGTCTCCATTTCACAGCCTAGTCTCTGTTTTGTCAATATAGTCTTCTGAAATCCCACCAAAATTTTGAAAATACAAGTTAGAAATCTGAAACTAGGTCTTATTTCTTGCAGCAAATCTGTTTCAAAAGAAATCATTTGTTCTCTTTGTTTATTTTTTTTCTTCTCTCTCTCTTTTTTTTTTTTTTTGAGACAAGATCTCACTGTGTAGTCCAGACTAGGTTTGAACTCACTGTGTAGTCCAAGTAGCCCTCAAACTCACTGTGATCCCGCTGCCTTAGCCTCCTCAGTGCTGGCATTACAGGTGGGCACCACCACACCCAGCTTTCTTTTCTTCTTTTGAATTGCTGAAAGCTTTGTAAAGCCTAATAGTTTTTCTTCAGCTCATCTATAGAATGGGTTGTGCATTTGTATATAGTAGAAGTTAAGATTCGTTCTGGATAGATATCAGTGTGTGGTAGTTGTCAGATTTTCTAAGCGCAGACTGAAGGATGGGTGATACATGTGCTGTTTCACCAGTGTGAGGATGCAGCGACAATGCATGGATTAGGGTTGTTGGAGTAGGCGGAAGCAGGCTTGAGAAGACAGTGTTAGCTTTGCATGGATACAGCTCTGTCTGGCGATCAGGAAAGCTAAGCAAGAAACCAGCCATTGTAATGCTGCATCCCACACCCAGCAACGAGACCTCATGTCCTTTCCAGACCTGTCCTGCTCATGACCATGTGCCTCCCCACTTCAGCACACCAGATGCTCTGTTCGCTAAGCATCTTGGTGGACTCCTTCCCCCCCCTTCCTCTTTTCTTCCCCTTTCAGAGCCAAACAGTGTGAGAATCTCCTGTCTTTCTGCTACTCAAAGAGCTACCTTCATCTTTTTTTGAAAAATTGATCTTATCGGTACATTATACATACATATATATATATATATTATGATCACATTTGACATTGAGAATTTGTACCTGTACATGACACATCTCGATTCTCATTTTTTCCCTTTCCCCTGCCTTCCCTTCAACCCCCACACCTATATCCATAAGCTTTGTTTTCTTTTTTTAACCATGAAATTTTTTCTTTCCCTTCTTTACTTTCTCTTACCCACCCCCCTTTCACTTTTCTTTTTGAACATTTTCTTCCTATTTCACGATTCATCTTTACCCGCTGTTGCTCCAGTATGGAGCAACAGAAATATGTTTCATTGTGTATTAATAAAGTTTTATTGGAACATGGTCATTATTTTGTTTGTTTAACCTGCTCTCTTGCCATAATGATAAAGCTGAATATGTGTGACAGAAACCATGTGAACCGCAAAGCTTAACATTTGCTTTCTGGTCCTGGACAAAAAAAGGTTTGCTGATCTCTGGCTGAGAGGCATAAGAGCCTGTGAAATGGTTAGCAAGGAAACCACATACCTAGAGGTTGTCTCCTCTGTGTGACTTTCCCTCTTTCTGGGCTAAGAGGAAAAAAGTCCTCTCTTCTTTATGAAGCTCCATAGTGATACTTGGTGACAGTGACAGAGATGTTGGAGCTCAACCCATGCCTGTCTCCCTGATATTGGGGTCACATTAGCACTGGTCAGCACAAGCCAGAAGAGAGGTGACCAGAGAGAGCGAAAGGCAGCAACTTGTACTTCTTCAGATTCCCTACAGATTTCGGTAATCTGGGTTGTTTTTCTACCTTCTAATCTTGTGCCTTGGTTATTGTGAAAAACTGAAAAATTGCTTGTGCTTTGGTTTGAATAGGATTTGTCCCTGACAAAGCTCATATGGATGCTTTGTCACCAACAAGGGGTGTTGAGAAATAGCGACTTTAAGAGTTGATTAGGTCTCCAAGAGGAATAATGCTTTTCTGTAGAAAGGGGCTTCTTACCTTGGAGGGACTGGGTTGCTTAGAACAGAGTGATTGATTATAGAGTGTATTTGTCTTCCTCAGCTTGCTCTGTGCTTCCTCTCTTCCCATGTGCCCTTTCCGTCTTCTGCTTGCACGTCAGCATGTCGTGCTCACACATGCTACTGTCATGCGACCCCATCGCAGTGCGTTCGCATGGCATGAGTGAGACCCTAGCCAGATGGGGCCACATGATCTTGGATTATCAGGCTCCAAAACTTTGGAGCCAGATAAACCTTTTTTCTTTTTCAAACACCTAATCTCAAGTAATTTGTTATAGTGGGGCAAAATAGACTTGGGCAGTTGTAAATTTTTTCTCTTTTTTAGAGCACTTGAGATTTACAAGACTTTAAAAAAATTAGTATTAAAGAAATCTGGAAAGTAGATGTTAAAAAGGCTCCTAAAACATCATATAGGTTATTGT
Organism: Thryonomys swinderianus; assembly: GCA_004025085.1. Classification (NCBI taxonomy): domain Eukaryota; kingdom Metazoa; phylum Chordata; class Mammalia; order Rodentia; family Thryonomyidae; genus Thryonomys; species Thryonomys swinderianus. Next base: position 5,464 of record PVIC010016866.1, read on the forward strand.
TAAAAAAAAAAAAGAAAGAAAGAACTGGGAAACACCTTCTTTTTCCTTTGTTCCTGTTATCTCTGACCACTGGAAGCATTTTCAGAGGGGATTATTTGCACTTCTTCTTGCCTCTCTGGTTTTCTTGCACCCTTAGATGTTGTGAAGTGACAGAAAGAGGGTGACACTGATCCTCTGAAGCACTGCTTGTTCTCCCCTTTGTACCTCATGTTTGCTTCGAAAGAGAAGTCCTGCGAAGGCTGCCCAAGACCCTCCCAGCAGAGTCCTTTGCGCAATTCTGAAGTCCCGCTGATAAACTTCAGAGACGGAGAGAAGGAGGTTCATGAGTGAAGTGAAATGTGAGGGCTGTGCAGATTTCCCATCTCTGCGCTGTGGGTGTCAGCACGTCTGCTCACGCTTGTGCCCCTGTGGTGGGCTCCACGGGCCCGCTGGGGCCCCGCCTAACACCCCCTGGCTGTCCCCTGGCTGTGTCTTTTCCTTCAAGTCTTTCTCTGCCTTGGAACTGGGGACATATCAGTCATTCCTTCTTATAGTTTGTTCCAGAATGAAACTTTTTGCGGTGGGGACTTTGTGCACCTACCTCTCTTGTCCTCCCGGTCTTCACCTTCTCCTGCTCCTATCTGGGCTTTCTTCCAAAAAGCTCCAACCAGCTTTGCCAAGAAAGATTGGCCACTCGAGGGCTCCTGCAGAAGTCATGCATGCCCTGAGCTGATTAGTTCAACCTAACAGTTGTTACCCACATAACCGACAAAGTAAGTTCTTACATTATTCTTCTCTTTTTAAAAGGATGTCTGTAAAGTAGATTTGGGCCAAGGCGCAGATTATTTATATTCTTGGAGGAGTGGGGAGCTAAACTATATGAGTGAAAAAAATAGACTAGTCATAAGCCCAGTGAGTAGGAAAATTGTTGTGGCTCATCATTTAGTTCACTAATTCCTTAACCTTTCATATATGTAATGACTCTTGGATATAATGGAGACTTACAAAGTAGACTGAAATGTTTGCACTAAGGCAAAAAGTAAAGTCTCATTATAAAGAAGCCTGTTTTTTAAAACCCCAAAGAATATAAAGGAGAATGGCCACACAAAGAAGTTACTTGAAAATGAAAATACCAATAATAGCAAGTGACAAAAGTTACAATCAATTGTTGGCTGACCCACCATGCTCCCCCTGAGACCTGCATTCTGAAACAAGAATGAAAGCAGAAGAGGGCTTCTGAGAAGAGGGGGAACAGACGACATTTCACCATCTCTGTTTGGACCCAGGAATACAATAGGGCTTGGATGTCTTTTAGTCCATTTATGCTACTGTGACAAGAGACTGCGGACTAGGTGGCTTATACACAAATGACATTCATTTCTCACAGTTCTGGAAACTGGGAAGTCCAAAATCAAGGTGTCAGCAGATGTGATGTCCGGTTCCTATGACTCTAACTGGACTGTAGATGGCGCCCTGTAGGTGGAACCTCTCCACTAAACCAATCAACGAGGAGATTAGTGAATGGCGCCCTCTTCCGTCCTCTACTGTTCTCATACCCGCGGGCTCCACCCTAACCACCTGTCCCTCCAGAGACCCAACTTCTTAGTATTTTTCCCATTGGGGATTAAGTTTCAATCTTTGAGATATGAATCCCCAGGACACATTCAGATCACAGCAGATGCCAGGCAGATTCACAGAGTTAAAAATTTAATTTTATCTCAGACGATTGAGCAACATAATAGTCCAATTTTGTAGAAATGGAAAATAGCTTTATTCTTAATTATCAGTATGTAGTTTACTCTTTCTCAAATATGCATTAAAAGGTAAGAAATTATTTTAAACTATTTTATGTCTAGTATTTGTAATGATATAATGATATACTAAAGTGCGTGCTGGCGTTTTACTTTTAAATTCCCTGAGGAATTTTGACAAAAAGTATTTACCTTGAAGTTAAAAGTGAATGTAGGAATTAGTCTATTCCTGCACTGTAAGGAGGCAACTCAGGACCAGGCAAGACAAATTAATTCTCCTAAAACCAGTCACACAAATGGTAAAAGATTAGGATCAGGATCCAGGGTCTTCACAGCTAACAAAAGGCAGCCATTCGCAAAGTGGTTGTTCTAGTTTTTAAACTTTTATATCCATGCAGTCTTGGGTTACATAACGGTGGGGATATGTTCTGAGAACTGTGTCAGTTGTGCAAGTGTGTGAACATCAAGTGTACTACACAGCCCGAGGAGTACAGGCCACCGTATACCTCTGCTGTGGTGTGCAGCACCCCTGGGTATGTGGTCTGTGCTCCACCAAAATGCATTATTTGGCATAGGACCATGTTTATAGATTTGGAAGCCAGTAGACCTAAAGGAGCATTCAAAACCATTGAATCCACCCCACCCATTTCCACCACACCCTCACTTTTAGAAAAGAAAACAAAACCCATGTAGAGATAAGCAGTCTGACTGTAGAGCATCTTGGGGAATTTTTCTGAAATCTCCAATGAAGGTGGACTTAGTATAAAAGTCTGTGTGCATGAAATCGAAGCAATTTTGTTTGGTAACTAGGTGAAATTGTGCTTTCTGAGAAGATCTGTTAATTTAATAAAATTGCAGTAATTTGTTAAGAAAACAACAAATAAGAACGACTTTTTTGTGCCTTACCACCAAGTTACATTTCGAGTTCTCTTGATTTTTGTTTTTTTTTTTTTTAATTTAGAAATAGGACCTTGCTAAGTTGCCTAGTCTGGGCTGGAACTTGAAGTCCTTTGGCCTCAGCCTCCCCGAGTGCTGGGATTAGGGGTGTGCAGCATCCCACCTGGCTCAAGAAGGAGTCATCCTTAAGTTCCTTCAGCATTTAAAAGCTTACTCATTTATCCACAACTGCTAAGAGGAAGAATTTGTTACTATAAAATGGTATGAACAGGATGTACCAAAGCAGCCATAGTTGAGCACTGGTTATAATTAACTCATAGTTACAAATTATCTTATGTTGCTCTTGCTCCTGTCCTTTCTGAGTACAGAATGTGTTTGGTCCCTGCCTCACAACTCATGGAAGTTTATTTATAGACTGAGTAATCTGCCCTTTGTTTCATACTTTTCTTGTAGTTGTCATATCCCTGAAACTTAGGAAACTAAACATAAAAGGTTTTGTCTTTTTTTCCAGTGGTATAGTTTATTAAACTTGCTAATGATAGCATAAAACCAGAAATATGTATTACTACAATAAAAAATTGGTAGGATTTAATCAAATAAATAAAACTAAAATCTAGAAGCTTCTTAAAAGATTAATTTAGAGTTTGGTTTTCCAAAATGGATTGCATAATATATTTTAGTTCTCAAATTAAAAATAATGATTTAGAATAATACATCTTGAATTATATAATCTAAAAGTTTTCATTTATTAAGTATTCTGTGGAAGCTACAAATATTGATGTACTATAATTTATAATATAGCTGCATAAATCTTTAGCAAGAATATCGTGACAAGAAGTGATTTATAAAGAGCCAGTGAGACATGATAGAATATGGAGAGATTCATAGGCAAAAATAACTTGAAATATTTTGTTTCCTATAAATTAGATTTGATCTTAGTGGATTTGACATTTTCTTCTGGAGGAGTTTCTGCCAGGTCTGTATTTAAAAGAAAACATTTGAATTTAAATTGAAATAACATTTAATTTTTACTTAATTTTCTCCCTGACATATAAATATGCTACAGAGAGTTGCAGGGACTGTCCATTTCATCTAAAGTGAGTAGGACTATGTAACTAGCTTTTTGGAGTACATGATCTTTATACACAATAACTGCAATACAAATTTTAATTTTGTTATCTGCCAACATTTATTGAGCCCTTAAGTGCCAGGTGTCGGGAACTACAGACAACTTACTTGGACTTACGGATGTCTGCCCTGTCCTGCAGGATTAACTACTGGGATTAATCGGGTGCAAAAATGGAGGTTTCTGACATCAAACAAGACAGACATCTGTAAGTCCAAGTAAACCATAAATCCGAGTAAGTCATCCGCAGTTCCCGACAGCCGGGTGGCAGGTAAACTCTGAATGAATATCATAATCTAAATAGTAATCATAAGAGTGAGGTAATATTAAAGTCCTCAATTTACAAGTGAAAAAATGGAGACATGGAGAGTAAAGAAATTTGCTTTCAAGCACACAGCAGCTAGCACAGGGTTAAGTCGGATCAGAATGATCTGATCAGAGGCCTTACACTGTTTTAAGGACCACTTCCCAGGTGATTGCAGTGCACACCAAAGTCTGGGAAACCCTGCTTAGATAAATGAAGCGTTGCTCTTTCTCTGATCTGGGACTGATTGTCCAAGAGTAGAGATAGTTTTGCAAATCCAGAATTGCCACCAAACTAGTGAGTACAAAGAGGAAAATATTTACAACAGTATTGATGCAAAGGAGAATGTGAGGAGAAAGGGAAGGTTCAGCTTCTTGAGCTTTGAGAAGTTTGTACTTTAGTTCCAAATATAGGGGAAGGCTAAGCAGTTCCAGCCCTCGTAGAGTATGCTGGTTTTGCTTGTCCAGAGTTTGAACAACAGTCCAAATCATTTCAAGAAATTCTAAACATCTTGGTGAGAGCAATAAAAATCGACATGTCTGTCCTGTATTGGCTGATCTGGCTCTGATTGTGTTTCTTGGAACTGATGACTACAAATTAGTCAGAAGACATCTTGTAAAGATAAGGCATGCTTCTTGCCTATACAAATAATTTAGCATTATGTGCAAAAAAGGCTAACCTTCAGTAATGGTATGATGTTAGCTTTCTTGTTGCAGGGACACAATACCTAACGCCTACAGTTTAAAGAAGTTTAATTTGGCTCATGGTTCTAGGGCATTCAGTCCATGGTCTGTTCACTTCAGTGTAGGAACATCATGGCAGAAGGGAGTGGCAGAACAAAGATACTTAGTTCGTGGCAGAATCAGAGCAGAGAGAAAGTGCCAGAAAATGAGGAGTGAGAGAACAGATATAGACCCAAGGTCACACCTCCATGATTCACCCAGATACACCCACAGGGTGCTTTATCAATGCCCTAGGCAGGTCCCAACCCAATTGAGTAGACAATCTACCTTAACTATCACAAACTTTCATTTTATTTACCTTTTAAACCCAAAAATTAGTCTACTAAAGCTACCGTTTCTTGCACTAAGCTAGAACAGAGCTGAACATGACAAGACACTATCCTAACTCATACCTACATCACAACCCAGTAGAGGGGTCATCCCTCGTTTTCCAGGGCACAGCATCTTAGGAATCCTTGCAGCAGGCTCTCGGCTGAACAAAATCTTTGTGTTTTTCATTCTGTTGCAAACGGGGATTAGATATAAAGTAAACAACAAGGCTGACTACTCTTTGTGACATCTTCGAAGAGATGGCTCTGATATGCAGCACTGTGTTCAATCACTTAAAAGGCAATAATTCAATTATGCCAGCCTTTATATAAGAACTGCTATTGCTCTCAGTTCCTTTCCAGGCCTGACACAAGTAAATCACTTTGATAAAATCCCTTTTTCTTCCTCTTGGAGATGAGCATAAGTAATGATACCAGTGATCTAGCAAGGACAAAATGAATATACTGTACTTTTTATAGAAAAACAGAATGTTTCACGAAGCAGTGATTCATTGTGTTATTTGGAAAATGAGTTTTCTTTAGTGTGTATGTGAGAGGTTTAAATGATCTTACATCAAGTCACTTTTGGAGAGACAGATACTGTACTGTTTTGAATTTAAATGATTTAAATTAGCATTTCATAGACCAGTTATGGGAATAGGAATACACCTTAGAAATATACCATCCTTACTTTGTACCCATTGATAGCCATTCCTTTATTACCATGTAAAAAGAAAATATTTTAATATATTGAAGTAAATTCTTCCTTGATATGAAAATAACCACCTAATTATTTTCTAGTGTTATCTTTAATATTAATTACATAACACCTGGCATAGCCTTAAAGAACATCAGCTTGAATATATATTATAATTGTCATTTTATTATGGATTGGTCAGGTCATTGGACTTCCTTCTTAATGACTCATGTTATCCTAAAAGATACTTACTTTCTGTCCTAGTGAATTAAGACCTTGAGTTCTTAACATTAGCTAGTTGGTTCAACAGTACGAGGATGTAGACATACAATGATTCAAATACATGACAGTTGACAGATTAGTCTCCATGTCATATAGTGTTCCTTTCCACTGACTTTTCTTTTGATTAATAAGTATTAATTTACATATGAAGAGAACCCAGTGTGATATTCCATTCATGTATACAATGTACATGGATCAAATTTAGCCTTCTCTTGTCCAATTACCAACCTCAGTATCCAACTTGTAGTAAATACTATTTTACATATAGATCAACATCAGTGGTACTTTTTCTTTTTACTTCCACATATAAGATGGAATATGCAGCCCTTGTCTTTCTGTATCTGACTTATTTCACTCGCAAAATATCCTCCAATTCCATCCATGTTGCTGTACATGACAGGATTTCATTTTTCATTGTGGCTAATACTCTACTGTGTATTTTCATACCTATCTTCTTAATCTACTCATCCACTGATGAACACCTAGGTTGGTTCCTTATCTATCTGTTGTGAACAGAACCACAGTCAACATGGGCATGAGGAATCTTTTGGGGATACTGACTTCACTTCCTCTGAGTGTGAACCCTGAAGTGGGAGATATGAGTCATAGGGTGAATCTGAGCACTAAGTATATCCGCCACTACTCAAAGCAGATGATGACATGTTTCCAAAACTTTGTTCGAGGCATTTTTAAGAAATAGTTTATATTTAAAAATAAGTGATATACTTGAATGAGGCTTATTTTCCCAGGAAAATGTTAATAGTAGAATTTTTAAAAAATTTTTATCTTTATTGGTACATTGTATATATACATCATGATCACACTCAATATTGGGAATTTGAGTAGGTAGAGTTTTATAATAAAACTTTTGATGACACCTTAATCAATTTTTCTGCTGACTTTAATACTCAACTTTTGAGAAAAATCCTCTTGTTCTAACCATTGCATTATAAATTAGGATTATTTACATAATATTAACTGGAGAACATCTAAGAGAATAAAATATTTTTACCTGCTCGAGACATGTATTTATATGGTCCTAATACTTGCTGAGTGCCAGATACCACTGTAAAAAACTCAAATGCATTATTAAACGCTCATATTAACACTACTGATCATTCTTCCTGGCTTTATTTTTATTTTTCCCACAGCACTAGCATCATCACCATCATCATCTAATTTAACACATGTTTCTCCGTCTATCTACTCTCCCATTTCCCTTCATGGGACAAGGATCTTTTATGTTTGCTTCCTGCCATCTCTACTATTTCTAGAATAATGTGTTTTTATAGTAAGAACTTTCTCTACATATGTAATTTATATGTTAATATATACTATATTCTATATATACATTGTATATTTGTCTATTATATGTATGTTATATGTTTTTATGATTTAAATGGATAAATGGCCCCATGAGGCAGAGACTCTGTACCCTGGGTGACAGATAAGGAGGTAACAAAGCCAAGATGTGAAGATGACTGTAGTTGTGCTCTCCTCATCTGTCCTTTCATCCACTCGAGGAAGAAATTTAAAGTTCCAGTATTAGTCCTCCATATACCACATCCATGTAGAAAAACAGTGGGATAATTATTATTGTCATCGATTCATTATTATAGGTTTCTGAAGTCCTAGTGTTAGACACCAGTTCTTTTCCTTTTATTTGCTGGAAGGTTATCAGAGTCTTGTGATGTTTTTATAATTTGTAATTAATTTTGACTAAACAAATGCATATATCCCAAAAGCACAAAGGATTATGATGATAAAAAGTAGCCATCACATGCCTACCCTCCATTCCTAGACCTGCCTACCCGTTGGAGTCACCTGGGATGTCTTAGCAGTGACTAAAACCTATGTCCCTCCCCTAGAAATTGCAGTTTAACGGGTTTAAGGATGAACTGGGCCTTAGAGCTTTTAGAAAGTCCCTAAGAGGAACATTACCTCGAGTAAAGGTAATCCAACAAGGATCAAATATACTCTCTTGTCCAAAACAATTATGACCCTGGATCTCAGGAAAGAAAGGACAGTCATTCCCAAGAGATAGAAGCGAGTGAGCAGAAGCCTGTGCTGCCCGCTCCCCATTTGTCTGAGTGATTTGTAGGCCGGGGCACGGCGAGGAGGATCCAGCAGAGCTCGGCACTCAGAGCTGGGGACTTAAACACTGGCAAGGAGAGCACAGGCTACAAGAGAGGAGAGAGCTGCGTGGGAAAAGGTTCCAAGGCAGCTCCTGGGAGCTCTGCTTAGGCTTGATTTGCACATCAGTGGGAGGAAACCAGCAGATGTTTAGGGAGAAAGGCGCTGGCAAGGACAACAGGAAATAGGACCTGTCCAGGCGATCACGCAGGGGATGGCAAGAGTCCTTGATCCAGCCAGTTGGACTGGAAAACTGATTCACATAACAATTGGTGGAAAACAAAAATAATAATATATAAACTTGCGGGACATGGCTAAAACATTATTTAGAAGAAAATTTAATTGCCATAGCCCTTTTTTAGAAATCAAGTGATATTTCAAGTCATGACTTTATTGTCCCTCTCTAGAAGCCAGAGGGGGGAAAAGAGCAAATGAGATCCAAAGTGGAAAAAAAGAAATAACAATTATTGGAGGAGAAAGCAATGAAACAGGAAAAGAACAGAGAAGTACTGGATTCCAATGCGGAAATAAGCAGTCATCTCATGAAACTGATCAAGAAAGAAAGGGAAGCACAAATTTCCATGATCACGAATGAGAGGAGTGGGCCAGAGATGTAGCTCAGTGGTTCCAGCGCCTGCCTAGCAAGCGCAAGGTCCCTGGTTTGATCCCCGGTAACCACATACAATGCTGGGCGTGGTGACTCACGCCCACCAGCCATCAATACCACATACCACAGTGCCGGGTGTGGTGGCTCACGCCTGTCATCCCAGCACTCGGGAGGCAGAGGCAGAAGGATTGCTGAGTTCCAGGCTTGCCTGGGCTCCATAGTGAGCTCAGGGCCAGTCTGAACTACAAAACAAAACCCTGTCTCAGAAAAAAAGAAAAGAATGAGGGGAGTAATATCACTAGATTCTTTGTAAATTAAAAGGAAAGAAGTTTCTTGAAGACATAAAGTACCAAATATCATTCAAGAGGAAATGAGTAATCTGGTAGCTGTTGGTTTGTAGGTGAAAAACTGTCTCAGAAGAAAACTCCAGGCCTAGAAAACCTCACTTGTGACCTGTACCAAATATATAAGGAAAAAATAACTCTTGCACTCAAGCTTGACTGCAAAATTGAAGAGAAGCAAAAACAATATAGTGAATAGACAAATAGGACCTTAATGCTGAAACTCAAAAAACATATTACAAAATGGAAAACTATACTTCAGTGTCCTGTATGACTATCCATGGAAAAATTCTGAACAGAATTCTGGGAAATTGAGTTTTAAAAAAGAAATAACATATCCTGGCTAAATTGGGCTTAGCTTTGGTGTGAAAGGTTAGTATACCATTTGAAGTTCAATCAATGAAATTTTCTGAGAAAGAAACTCACTTGATCATCTCAGTGAACACAGAAAAACAATTTTTGAAAATGGGCCAGGGATTTAACTCAATGGCACTGTGCCTCCCTGGAAAGTGCAAGGTTCTGAGTTCAATTATCAGTGCCAGGGGGAATAAATTAAAAATCCAGCATCCACTCCTGATTTAAAGCTCATAGCAACTAAAAATAGAAGGGAACCTTTGCAGTCTGATGAAAGACCCTATAAAACAGAGAAGGGCAAGGCTACACCTAATGGGAAAGACTTTTCTCAGTGTTTTTCTACAGGTGTGTATCTATATGAAATGTTGATACATTTACTGGAAAGTTATTTAACCTTTTTTTCTTTGTTTTCCTTATACTTTCATTGTGAAATCCAGTGTTTGGTTTGTCTTTTTTCACTCAAAACCCAAAACATTTTTTCTCCTCTTCTTGTCCTATCATGGCCAATTCGGTGATCTGTAGGCCACAACTATTTCTATGGACTACAAACATGTACTAGGATTTTGCACTAGGATGCATGTTTGAAAAATAATGTATTTGGCTAATATCTTGCTGGCTTTTTAAAAAATAGTAGCAGATAGCCTGGGGACTTAGCTCAGTGGTTCTGATGTCTGCCTGGCAAATGCAAGGTCCTGAGTTCAATCCCCGGCACCACATATCACACTACCAGGGGTGGTGGCTCACACCTGTAATCCCAGCACTTGAGAGGCAGACCAGGAGGATTGCTGTGAGTTTGAGGCCAGCATGGGCTACATAGTGAGTTCAGGGTCAGCCTGAACTACAAAGCAGACACTGGGTCAAAAAAGAAAAGAAACAGATTAGCTGTCCGATACCAAAATAATTTTTGTTTCTAAAGTTGACCACATACTTAGGTTCATACTATGTCGCAAGAGGAAGTCCTTTGTTGTTGTTGTTGTTGTTGTTGTTGTTGTTGTTGTTGTTGTTGTTGTTGTTGTTGTTGTTGTTTGAGACAGGGTCTCACTTTGCAGTTCAGGCTGGCCCTGAGCTCACTATGGAGCCCAGGCAAGCCTTGAACTCAGCAATCCTCCTGCCTCTGCCTCCCGAGTGCTGGGATTACAGGCGTGAGCCACCACGCCCGGCAAGAGGAAGTCCTTTTATGAAGACAATGTACTGATTTTCCTGGGGTCCCAAGTGTCTTCATGGTCATTTGTTTCTTTCATAGTTTTTCTGTAATGTTTGGTCTTGAGTCAACATTGATCTCGAAACTGTCCATTATCCAAACTATCCATATTGTCATGGTTTCTGTCTGGATGTCACCCCAAAGGTGATTGGATTATGAAATAGTATGGCTAAATGTGGTACTAGAAAGTGCGGTCTGCTAGCACCCTGGTTGGAAGAGGCACATCAGAGAGGGCATGACCTGGAGAATGTGTCTCCCTCCCCAGTTCTTCCCTTCATCCCTCTCTGCTCCCTGGGTGCCCTGACCAATGCAGCTTCCCTTCACCCTGGCCCATCTACCTTGCTGCTGCCCGTACAAGTTCTCAGACTTCTAAAATATGAGCCAAAATAAACTTTTCCTTCTTTAACTTCCAGGTATTACGTATTGTGTCCTAGTAAAAGACAGGAAAGGAACTGATACTGTCATGTACTTTCTTCTTTTGTTTGATAGTGAACACTGGTCTTTTTGTTTTTTAACACTGAATCTTTTTATGAATGATAATTTGAACTTTTTGGGCAACATTGTGTCAAATGTCAAATCACCGCAGCGCGGATGAGTAGAGTATTTTGTTTTGCCTTCACTAGCTGATGAAGTCAGTAAGAAGATTGCCTGCTGTCCTGCTTAGTAAATTCACTTGTTTTTTCACAGCATTAAATCCCATACTCCCGTGGCCTTGTTCACTGCACTGTCCTTCCTTCTTTAGGATCTCGGGGGTTGAGGGGTCCCTCCCCACTTGGGCTGGCTTGCATTTATGCACCTGAGAGCCTATCTGAGGTCATTCCTCCATAGAATTAATGAACTAGTGTTGAATGTTACCTTCCCTGGAAGTGGTTTCCTCTGGCTGAGAAGAGAGATGTACTGCATAGTGAATTATCCTAAAGGTCCCTCTCCACCTCTGGGAACTTGACTTGGTAGTGAGCCCATGCATGTCCCTCTGTCACCTAGGGAAAGCGTGGAGAGCTTGATCCAGAAGCATTCCTATGCTCGCTCGCCCATCCGCACCTACGGAGGAGAAGAGGATGTCCTGGGGGAAGACAGCCAGACAACCCCAAATCGAGGTAAGGCATCCAAAAGACAATGAAGACATGTTTGCTACCTAGGCTACATATTGCCACAAAAGGACATTCGGCCTTTTCAGAAGGTGAAAGCCCCTAATGCTGAGCTTCACATGTTTCATTATTTTACCTGAGCTATAAGTGATTTGCTCCCAGATGTTTCCTAGTAAGGGACATTGAGGCTTTGAGTCAGGACTCAAGAGTTACTTGTCCGAATTTACTATGAAAGAACCGGGGAGCAGTTCTATAGCTTTTGTGAAGCTCAACTTTTTAATCTGAAAGTCAGGGAATGTGTCTATTCCACCAAATTAGTAATATCTCCTTAAGATCAAAGACCAAAGTGGAAAACACTTTTAAAAGAGAATTGTGCTAATGCAAGGCTTCATGCAGAAGCAGTGGTCCCAAGAAAGAGTCAGAACTGAATAGTTTCTCTGTCGCAAAGCCTCAGGGAGGAGCCCCTGTGCCTAGCACAGAAGACCAGGGAAGTTCCCTCATGCTGCCAACTGCAGTGTTCCTACAGCAAGAGAACTTCTCTTACTGTCTTATGTCCAGAAAGTGGAATAATGTAATTAGTGAAAGCATAGGACATTCTTGTCACTCAATCCAAGTTCCATGTTGGCTCTTGCTTCTGTGTAGGAAAACTTAGCCTTATGGGTTCTCACAATGATCTTCGAAACCAGGTGGCTTTGTTGAAACGTAGAAACCTAGAATTTCCTGTGCCTTCTTGATGACAGTCAGTATGAGTGCAAGTTAGAATCTCAAGAGTTGTTTTGATTTGTCCTTCCCTAATGGCGAAAGATGATGACCATTTTTTTCATGTACTTGTTGGCCATCTGTGCTTCTTCCTTAGAGAAGTGACTATTTCATTGGCCCATTTTTCAACTGAGGCATTTGTTTTGGGGGGGGGATTTTTTTTGAGTTCTTTACATGTTCTGGATATCAATTCTCTATCAAGTGAGTAACTGGCAAAAATTCTTTTCAACTCTTTAGATTGTTTACTCTGTTAATTATTTTCTTTTCTGTGCAGAAGCTTTTTAATTTACTATTATCTCATTTGTTGATTCTGGGTATTGTTTCTTGTACTATTGGAGTTCTGTTCAGGAAGTCCTTGACTATCCTCTATCTTCAAGTGTTTTCCTTATTTTATCTTAAACATACCAACAAAAAGAAAAAGTAGATTTTCTTATGGAAATGCTGCAGAGGTGAGAAAAAATTTCAGATGTTTGGATTTCCTTTTAAGGGAATCAGGTATTTGCTTGTAGGAAGGAGGTCAATGTTGGGGCCACTCTACAGACACACATTAAATCTTTTTCCATTTAGCAAATTCTGTCCATCCTGCCACTATAGTGTAAATGCTATCTTCCTATCTAGAAATCAGAAATATAGATTTACCCTATCTAGAAATGTACATTTACCCTCTGACAAGTCTCATGCATTTTTGTCTTTTTAAATTGCAGATCTGTTAAATATTTTCTGAAAATAGAGAGATCTTATTTTTTGATGTGCACATGGGAATAGCATTTCCAGTCTAATGAGTGCTGTTCCTTCTAGGGTCAGCCTTTACAACATCTGACAACTTGTCGCTCAGTTCCTGGGTATCATCTTCTTCCAGTTTTCCTGGATTTCAGCACCCACAGTCTCTGACTGCTCTCGGCACCAGCACAGCGTCCATAGCAACACCCATTCCACACCCCATACAGGGTTCTCTGCCCCCCTACAGCCGCCTGGGGATGCCTCTGACCCCATCCGCCATTGCCACCGCTTCCATGCAGGGTAGCGGCCCCACCTTCCCTTCCTTCCATATGCCAAGGTACCATCACTACTTCCAGCAAGGGCCCTATGCTGCCATCCAAGGACTGCGCCATTCCTCCGCCGTGATGACACCATTTGTATGACTCTTCCAGAAGGGGAGCGTCTGGAACCAGAATGTGCAAGTGGGTATGGAGGTGCAGGACAGGGCTGGGTGGGTAGGATGTACAGTGTTGAAGCAGGAACATGGGGCCAGTTCAGGAGGAGAGTTAGACTCACAATAGAATCTACTGTGGACCAAGATTCATCTGTAGTTGGAAGATAGATAGCTCCTGGGTTCAGGAGAGAAGCTTTGTAAAGTTCTTAGCCAACCTAAGTCTTGCAAGTAATAAGATATCAATTCACCCAGAAAGCTTAATACTACAAGGCAGACAAATCTTAAAGCGCATTAATCCTAGAGGCTAAAAATGGTGTGTTAATTCAGTAGTGTACAAAAGCAGTGTGTATAGGTTTTTCTTTCTGTTTTCCACAGGTTAAAAGGATCTCCAGAGAGGCAATACTGACCATATGACTATCTTCAGTCCATTTCTACCTATGGGAAGAAATGAGAGCCCATAGAGAAATATTTGTAGTGCTGTAGCTTAAGCATGTTCCATTTCCTTTACGTGAGTTCCCTGGGGAAGGAGCTGAGATCATTCTGATGCATCCTGTTGTGTGGATGAAGATGTGGTGTTGCCTTCACCAAGCTCTTCTTGCAATACTGATGGACCTATGCTCAACCAGCTTGGTGTTCAATCTTGTCTTCTTTCTGCCCGTCCCTCATCCTTCTAGCTACTTGCCAGCAATATAGGAAAAAAATCTTTCAAATGCAATGCTGAAGCAAGAGCTGTCTGTGTTCCTGGGCAGAAGTGAGGTTTGCGTTCTGCCACCCTCCGCGGAGAGCACTGCACAGCCTCTGCCTGCGATGTGCAGGGCTTGCTTTCTCTCGGAGCTGCAATAAACAGCTGTCTTTTGCCAAAGGAATCTCTCTGCCATGGAAGCCAAAGGCCCCCTCCAGGTCCCCTTCAGCTTTGGGAGACTTCATGTATATAAAGGTGCTCTGGGCCAAATTCTCATTTTTTATAAATCTGCTTTGTTGCTGCTGCCACTGACCCAAGAGATTTGAGAATGACTTTTTCAATGCTTGGAGAACCACAATTTAATGTATGCTTATGAGCAGCAGGAGCTATATGGCTAATTCATCCCATTTTCTTACTGCATTGCATTGAGAGTCCTCTGCCGTTTTTTCTAAGCCCCTAATATGAAATTGCATGTTAACTCAGTGACTTCCTGGCTAACACATTGGCAGTTCTTTGAAGTAAATTAAAGCTTCATCCACTTTATTTTCAACTCGTGATATCTTCTGAAGCCTTTAATGCATGTAATGGTAGTTAATTATATTTTAGTTCTATATGGTTCTATATAACCTGTATGTTATTTTTTTTTCTTGAGCAACATGTATTTTAGCATTTGCAGTCAGGGTAACACATTTGGTCATTCGCAAGAGTTAATTTCCCTGATCATAGAGACTTAATGAAATGAATAATCTTTACACTCCAGACATAATGCATCCCAGCCACAGAATGTAACCTGTGTGCTTAGCAAATTTGCCCAAAACTCTAATTTAATTTGTGTATGTCATTTCCATTCTATTCCGTACTGTGAAAGTATTGAATCTGTTAAAAGAGATGGGAACTATTGCTACTGACAGTAGGAGTATATTTGGGGGGTAAATGCAATAGACTTATCACATCAGGCTCCCACAGGATTTTATCTGGCTGTATTCATGTGAGTCTTTTCCATTTCCACCACCCTTGCTGGGTTCGTCCAGCCTGTGACACAGGGCATCACACACCCTGATCATGTGGTGCTGTTGTCAGATTTAGCACTCAGCGCCTTCCACTGAATCACTGAATCCCAAAGCTGACTTGCAAATAGGCATAGCTGTGTTAGCCAGACATTTCAAAGTTCTGTGCCAAACTCTACAGGTTCACCGGGAACTTCCCGCATGTTCTGCAATATTCAGGGGTAGTTTGTTTTCCAAAAAAGTATAGATGGGCATTTCTTAAAAAAAAAAAAAAGCAGTTATGAGAAATATTTAAAATAAAAACCCATAGAGCTAGGGTAAGGGTTTAATATTTAAGAGTTGGCTCCTTGTCACTGCTCCTTTGAATTCAGAGCTGCTGAGTTAAAGCAGAAATAACAAAAATGCTATTTTACATGATGTCATCCAGTGCCCTGATAAATTCCTCGTCTCCTAAAGTTTACTAAAGTGAATCTGTGTCTGGATTTTCTTTTCAAAGAGAACAAAAGGATCATTTCAGTGCTACTTTGACAGCTCTCTCCATCTACGTTTATGAGTTTTTGGTTAAATATGGTTCTGTACCAGCGTTTCCTGACATCACTTTGTCGTGTTTGTGAAGCAAATGAACACTGCGATAAGTAGATTTTACTTAGATGAGAAAGCAAAGCATACTCATTTCAGACCTGAAATTCTGAATTAGATCTGTATTTTCAGTGTAGACATCACTTGAACCAGAGAGCAGAAGCACAAGGGAAACAGAGCTGAACTGAACCACGGTGGCTGTAGCCACAGGGATGGGAGAGGCACCCACTGGTCCTTCCAGGCTGTGGGTTGTCGGTTCTGATTAACCTCTCAGGAGAGGTTAGTATGTGAAATTCCAAAGTCTGCTTTACCAGGAGTGACTGCTGGAACGAAGGTGTTAGTGGGAAAGCCAACTGAATAATAACAACCGTGACTTACAATATATTTGGAATCAACTCAGAATTTTCCCTCTAAGTTTATTACAGTATCAAAAACTACTGCTAATGTATAGCCCCATCACAGACAGCGGGACCTACCAGACCCACTTTACCTAACTTTTAGAATTTATAACTGACTAGGTTCCATATTTGTGATTCATTTGTAAGCATTTACCAATACTTCTAAATTCAGTGATTCTTTTAAACTATTTAGTATATCTTTCCCTTCTGCCAAACCTTAGCAGTACATAGGTAAATGTACTTAGCTTGAGTCCAAGACACCACAAAAGATTAGACAATGCAGTCTAGCTCATGACTGTATGTGTTATTGTCTTGAGCTTATAAAAAAGGTGTCATGTGTTTAAGACCCATCACTCCTGGTAGGTGAGCACAGAGTACATGGTATCAGGAAGCCTCCTGTTAAGACTCTTCATCTCGCCAGCGTACTTTGTAGGAGCGAGGCATTTCAAAATCTGCCTCCTTCCACCTTGATTCCCATCTCTGCCTTTTTGTTTCTCCAGCCCCTGCCTTAGATAAAAATAAAAACAACCAAGAAATAGTCTTAGATGTGAACCACCATCATCGCATCCTGCCTATGGATCTCAGAGACAGCTGTTAGGATATTTACCCCATTCCTGTGCCACACATGAGCCTTTCAGTCTGATTAGTTGAATTATATTGAGGAAAATCACCTTCCAAGTGCAGGGAATGATTATCGCCCCCATTAAGATCACAGAGGTAGCCAGGTGTGGTGGTGCATGGCCTTAGTCCTTGCATTCCGTTTGAGCCCAGACTGGGCACCTCAGCAACTTAGCAAGACACTTTTTCTCAAAATATAAAAAGGGCTGGAGTGCCAGGGATGTAGTTCAGCAGCATAACAGCTGTCTGGCAAGTGTGCTCAATTCCTAGTACAAAAAAAATAAGGTGTTGGGTGGTGCTGGGGATTCACTCAGCGAGAAGGTCCTGGGGTCAATGCCCACTACTGAAAAACAAAAATACACAGACAAGCTTAGCAATAACCCAGTAACTAAAGCTGAAAGTAACCAGTTCTGTAATTTACAGGGTAATATATTGGAAGAAGACTATTTTTATTTGATCCTACAATGACTAAATAAGGAAAATGATTTTCACTGTCAAATGGTGAAGGGTTTGATATTTATTCAAACAAAACAATCCCCCAAATCTAGACAGAGCACTAGAGAGATTTTCTGCTTGCTCCTCTATAGAGAGCTGCGCTTGAAAGGAGGGTAAGTTTTATATGAATTTTTATATTGCTTTAGAATGAAAGGAGTTTTTGTAAGCCAGCAAAGGAAAGACTAAAAGCTCTTAAAACTTTAGAAAAATCATAAAACTCTTTCTTAACTACTTACTAGGCTATGCCAGCCACAAAATAATCCCAACACTTATCTCTCTGCAGCATGCTTAAATATAGAAAGATTTGTTTATAGGTATTTGCTGGGAATATAATCCACAAGCATTTTCCAGCCTTTTATTCTCTGTCTGTCCCTCAAATAATTTTAATCCCCACCCTTTTATAAATGCAGTGCCCTGGAAATAAGAAAATAAAAACATTTTTGTGAAATAATACATCTGGACAAAAGTACAATGTGTTGTATTTTACTTCTGATACATTCACATATGGTAGCTTTTTTCTTTTAATTTTCAGAAATATAAAAGAGCCTTTATTTCCAGAAGGATAAAATTGGATGCAGCCTATCTAGTAGACTGTCACAGTTTTTCGTTTTGCTGTGTCTTCATTTGCTTAACAGATTGCGTGAGAACAGTCACCATAGTGAAGTGTGTGCGTGTGTGTGTTGGGGGTTGGGGCCGGGCATGGGAAATGTTTTATGGAAAAAAAAAGTTATAAGCCTAATACTATGAAGAAATAGTTAATGAAGTTCTTTTTAAGTGCAATATATTTATTTCTGCTAGAAATGTATTATCAACCTTATGTAATATTTGAAGCATTACATGTTATTTGTAAACAGCTTAAAATTATATATTACTCCAAATTGTACAGACATACAAATGTGTGGATCTTAGTATTTTTTTTTCATTAAAAACAGTGCGGTTTTGATAAAACACACATTACACCTTTCATTATCTTCCATACTGTGACTCCGGGGGCCAATTTCCTCATCTAAAAAAAAGAAGATTTAGTTGAGGTTGAGGGCTTGTAGCAGACCATTCCCAGGCCAGACACCGTGCTGTGGCTTTGACCTCAAGAATACGTGCCAGCCTTTGTCAGACAGGGCCCCGCTGCCTTGGGCACCCCATCCTCCTCCACGCTGCCTCTCCTCCTTCTGTTCCTGCTGGGCCTCCGGAAGCTGGGGCTGCTGCACTGAAGACCCCGGATGGACTCTGGAAGCGGAAGCGCTCCAGCCCCAGCCCCTGGGTGCGCTATAATGACGTCACAGAGCAGGCCGTCCTGAAATAAGGTTAGCCAAATGTAAATTTTGAATCTTCCTTCCATTTGTCAGTGTGCCAAAACATTCAGCATTACTATCCCTTCCACTTAACAATGCCTGCTCTATTATCCTGAAATTTTTGTACATGTGGACAATTTTTTAAAATAATCATTTATTTGGAAGAATTCTAAGCTTATAGAAAAGTTGCAAAAATACTATAAAGAAACTACATGCATTACACAGGCCCCTCAGTGAGTGACTTTTGGTACCATATGCTTTGTCAGGACCATACAAGGCAAGGCATCAAGGTACAGATGTGTAATGTATGTGAATTGTCTTTCCAGACTACTGGAGAGTAAGTTGAACATATGACTCATTATCCTTAAAAAATTCAAAGTATATTCTTCACAAAAACAAGAAGACTCCACTAAATAACCATAATAATGTTAGTAACTTCAGGGAATTTAACAGTGACTCAATATACTGTGCCTTACCATCTCTGTTGTTAAGTGACCCAGTCAGTAGTGTCTTCCGTAGCAGATTTTTTTTTTCCTTCAGTACAGATCTGCCTTACAATCACACAATACCCTCACTCATTGTGGTTTTTAGTCTCCTTTAATCTGATATAGCTCCTCAGCCTGTCTTAACAAAAGGATTCCTAGTTTTCAGTGGTTTATAATGTATTATTCTTCTAAATTATTTTGATGCCCAATTGAATCCAGATTTGATCGATGAAAGCCCCTTCGTGCTGGCTCATTTGTTTTCTTAACAGGCACTGATGTATTTGCTTAGCACTTCTTCATTTTCTAGCATAGCAAGATATTCTGGGCCCATCTTGTACGTCTCTTTGCCACAGCCTTGAAACTGGCCACTTTTCAAGGAGTCCATGCTTGGTTTACTAAGGAAGGGTCCCAGAGACCAAGATCTAATTCCCAGGTGGCCCATAGGCTCTATTTGTCTCTAGGTCCTTTCAGCCAGAGGAACCGGAAATCCATCTGAGACATAAGCGCACACAGACACATACTCACGTTCTGTTAGAAACCAGAGGTTTCTGCTGGCATCTGCAGCAGGAGGTCACTCCTCACTAAGCTCCATTCTGTCTCTGTATCTGCCTCACCCACAGTGAGCACCCGGCTCCCAGTAGCATCCACATATTTACCTACTTAACTCTGTCAAACTCGTTTCATTCAGACATGTTCGACAGCTACTCAAATCAGTTCTCTTTTGTTCTCCTCAGTGGCCGTGTGACTCGTTTGCAGCCTATCAGTGTTCACGTTTGCTTGCTGTTTAAAGGATCTTTCTTCCCATTCTGATGGATTTAGGAAATATGTAAAAATTAATGCACCCCCCCAACAAGAAGCACATAAAATTAGCAAGTGATTATAGCAGGTTTGTAGAGTACAAAGTCTCTTCTATATCCCAGCAATTGGTAACTGAAATTTGAGGAAGAAAATCATTTATATCAGCACAAAAGAGAAAATCTTAATTACAAATAAATGAAACATATAAAATCTCACCTTATAAAATATGAGGAAAACTATAAGACAATGAAGAAATCAAATAAGATCTAAATAAATGGAAAGATATTCCATATTTAGGAAAAGAAAGACTAAATATTGTCAAGGTATCAATTCTTCTGAATTCTATCTATAGTCTGAGCAAGTTATTTTTTGGCTATAAGTCAACTTATTCTAAAATTTATGTGGAAAGACCCAGAATAGCCAAGTCAAATGAGGAACAAAGTCATAGGGCTGGTGGTACCCAACAAACTTACTACAGAGCTATGGTGATAAAAACATAGTGATGATATTGGTGACAGAGCAGACAAATAAATCAATGCAGTGAAACAGGGAGCCCAGAAACAGATCCACATGAATATAATTAACTGACCTTTGAAAAAGGCACAGAGGCAGCTCAGTGAAAAAACAGTAATCTTTTCAACAAATGGCACCAGAACAACAGAATATCCATGGGTGAAATAACCTGAGTCATAAAATTTTCATCTTTGACAAAAATTAACTAAAAAAGCTTCCTAGATAGATATGCTTCTAAATGTAAAATGTAAAACCATAAACCTGATGCAAAATAAAGAGGAAATCTAAGCAACTTTTTGAAACTGGACAATAAGAAAACAAAAGGAAGAGATCTATCTGAGCAGACACCTCTCCTAAGAAGCTACTGATGGAAAATAACGGAAAGGTTTCTCCACGTCATGGGATTAAGTGACTATAAATTAAAACAACATGAGATACTACTGCACATCCATCCAAACCACTAGTGCCATCAAGGCTGGTGAAGACAAACAGCAACCGGAACTCCCCTTACTGGGAGGAGTGTGGCATGGTAGTTTCACTGTTGTTCAGCCATTTTTATCTCTGGTACAGCCATTTTGAAAGATGACTTTCCAGCATTTTGCAAAGCCAATATACTATTGTTATAGGGTCCAGCAACTGCTCATAGGTACTTATTCAAATGAGTTGAAATTTTATGTCATACAAAAACTTTTGCAAATAATGTTTCTAGCAGTTTTATTTATAAGTCCAATCCCGGGAGCAAGCAAGGTGTGCCTCAGCAGAGGAACAGATAAAAAGTCTGTTATGCCATCATCCATACTATGAATTATTACTTAGTGATTAAAACCTCTTTTTAAATGTCTAGAGCTGGGATGGAAATAGTTCTGTGGTACATTGCTTGTCCAGCATACACAAGGCCCTGGATTAGACCCCCCCACCAGTGCTTTAAAAAAAAAAAGACATGGAAGAAACTTCCATGCATATTGCTAAGAGAAAATCCATTCTGAATGGGCACTATACAAGCATCAGGATTTTCTTCCAAGGGAAAGAAATTAATTAATGGAGCACAGGATTTTTAGGGCAGTGAAACAATTCTCAAATTATATTGGAATGATCACTATATAAAATTATGTGTTTATCAAAACAGAACTGTGTCACTCAACTGTACTGTAAGCTATAACAATGAATGATATTGTATAATACTGGCTCATTAATTTTAGTGAATATTTTACACTACTATTATGTTAAAAATAGAGAAAACTAAAACGGATGGGGAAGATCTGGCAACTATATTTCTGCTCAATCTTTCTGTAAACCTCAAAGTGCTCTGCAAATTAATTCTATTAATAAAACAGTAACGACAACAAAATATCCCTTCACACCCACTAGGACAGCCATAATCTCAGTGACAGACAATAATGGTATTGACGAAGATGTGGAAAAGCTAGATCACCACTTCATACCTCATATCTCCATCCATGATGGGGACACAGATGGCACAGCCACTCTGGAAAATACCTGACCGTTTATTAAAAAGACAGAGAGTGACCAGAAGTTCCATGTCTAAGTGTATACCAAGGAGAACAGAAAATGTATGTTAAAACAAAAACTTGTACGCAAATGTTCATTGTAGCAAAATTCATGATAGGTAAAATGGAACAAATCCAAATCCCCATCCACTAGTGAAGGGATAAATAAAATGTGATACATCAATATGACATAATGGGTAAAATTAACAGGAAGCCAGTCACAAAAGGCCATGTACCATAGGTTCCTCATTATTCAAATTGTCTATCATAGGAATAGCCTTAGAAAAAGAAAACAGATTAGTTTGCCAGAGGCCAGAAGGATGGAGAAATGAGAATAACCATTGATGGGTATGGAGCTTATTTTAGGAATAATGGAAATGTGAACTAAGATAATGATAATGGCTGCAAAGAATATGAACATATTAACATCACAAATCACACACCTTAAAGGGGTGAATTTTATGGTACATGAATTATGTGCCATGAAATTATTATTTAAAATATGAGATGCATAACAAACATTCCAAAGTGCACAGTAAATCTTTTATTTCATCTCTATAGGGCTCAGCATATCAACCTTGAAGACTTCAAGGGGTAAATCTTGTGTATTTGAAAAGTAGCCTGTCTAGAATCTTCTCTCTGGCTCAGGTTTTTTATTTGTAAAAAGAAGATATTGCTGCCTCTTTCATAGCCTTGTGTGAGACATGTCCTCAATTTATATTTGTTTATTTTTATTGGTTTATTTCCTTTTTGGAAAATGAGCATATCTGGTTATCAGGACACTTTAGAGTATTAAAAGTTATCTAAGTAACACCTTCTCCATTCAGAGCCTTGACAGGCAATGGCTGCTCCCTTTCATAAAATGTTGCTGTGTGTAGGCACTCTCTATATATCACCTTCATCTTTGCAGTAACTGATCTAGATGTTCCTACTGCATTCCCATTTGAAGTGTGAAAAGCTGAGGTTTAGAGACAAATGCTCAGAGACCTACATGGCAAATGATATAATCAGGATTCAAATCCTGCCTGTACTTTTAACTAAAATAGGCTCCTAACTCTTCAAGCAAATATTCAGAATTTTA
Organism: Thryonomys swinderianus; assembly: GCA_004025085.1. Taxonomy (NCBI): domain Eukaryota; kingdom Metazoa; phylum Chordata; class Mammalia; order Rodentia; family Thryonomyidae; genus Thryonomys; species Thryonomys swinderianus. The sequence goes on from PVIC010016866.1 coordinate 28,643, forward strand.
AAACAATAATGTATTGTCTGACTGTTTTGTGTTGCTATGACAAAATACCAGAGGCTGGGTAGCTCTCAAAGTGAACAGGTCTATTTGGCTCATCATTCTGGTGTCTAGAGAGGCCCCGCAGCATGGATGGACATCTGGTGAGGGCTCTGTATGCATCACAACATGACAGAGCCCCTGACCTGATCACCTCGCACCAGGTCCCACCTCGAAAAGGCTCTACTGCCTCCACATCGCCATGCTAGGAACCAAGCTTCCTACACATGACAAACCATTGCATCTGCGTGGCCTTTTCTGAGGCTAGGTACACAGCCTTATTTAAAAAAAATAGAAAAACTATGTAAATCAACATTTTGCTAATGTATTATAAATTACTTATAAGTACTGTCTTGCAACAGTTTGTAGCAAAGATGAGGACAACATGTTAAAGTTCCGTATTTATCCTTTAGGGAAAAGTCAGTATCTGTGTGGACATAGGAGTCCACTGCCTCAGACTAAGGTCTGGCAGACTTGATGTAAACACTGATTACAAAAGTATATTTCTTCCTCCTTATATTCCAGTGGCCACTTAGGATATTAGTAGGCAGAATTCTTTTTAAAATAGGAATAATGAAGTCCACTGTACTTAGAGATTGACAGCACATAGAGATAGGAAGGAGAGAGAGCAAGAAAAAGAGACAGAGACAGAGAAGAGGGATGAGGTGGAGGCCAGGTTGGGCTGAAGAGACCAGGGAGAGACACAGAGACACCAGCTCAGCTGGGTTGATAGTGAGATGTGTAGCGGTGACCACAAGTGGGGGACACTCTTGTATGTAGACTGCAGAGTAGGACCTTCAGAAATGGAGACACTGGAGGAGGGAAGGGAAGCAAAGGTAAGAAGAAAGTTTCATATAGGCTGATGAATGACTCAATAGTCCACCCATTCAGCTACCTAAACATGTGCACATAGCCACCGGAACCAAAAAAGCTTACAAGGCTTTATTAAAGACATGCAGTCAAAATCTTCATTTCATAGTTGCACTAATGAGAGCTGGCGAAGTAAATTTTCTTTCACCATTTTTTTTTTTTTTTTTGTGGTACCAGGGATCAAACTCGGGCCCTTGTGATTCCAAGGTAGGTACGGTACCACTAGAGCTAAATCCCCAGCCTGAAGAAGTAAATTCTCTAAAGCACACCAAACCCAAGTTCTAGTGAGCCCAGTCTACTGATTATTTCTAATCACTCTATCTTTCTTAAAGTCAAATCTTAAATCAATGTAAAATATTATGTGATACAACACATAATATTCAGATGCTATTTTTGTATTTCATCTACCCATAAAATATTTTAAAGTATTTTCTTTAATATATTAGAAATTTCTGCTTGTTGTTATTAAAGGTAGTAATTTTTATGTCAGTTATTTGGCAATAAGTAGATAATGAAGTATAATGAAGTTTTATACAGCATTATTTTGGCTTAATGGAAAAACGTATTTTGGGGATGTGATATATATAATACATATGTGGCTATGTATTTATATGTTGGCTAAGTCATTTAACAGTGACCACTGAAATCTCCTCTGAGAATCTGTGTGCATGTATGAAGCAATCGGTCAGTCTCATGATGTAAGGACAAAGGACTTTTCCCAATGAATTCAGAGATCATGTTCTTCCTTTTGAATGATACATGCCTTTATATGGTGTTCAAGGTCAAAGGGTTATTCTGAATAGGCCAGGGAATCTATGCCAACCAGAGGTTGGATGGTTTATAGAGCTGGAGTTTGTCTTTTTTTTTATCAGGAATAGCCAATTCTTAGACACAGGAAATAGACTGGAACTCACAGAAATTCCAATTGGTTACCACAGGTGCCTTGTCTCCCATGGTCCAAAAGGAAGTGTCTCGCAAACTGTCGCAGTGAGATGCGTCTACCTTTACCCTTGCTATAGAAGGTGTGTGTTGCTTTCCCATCATCCCTTCTGAGGAGCACGTGTATCCATTTTAAAGCCTCAATAAAGTTCTTCAGTAACAGCAAATTTACCATTTAAAACTGAATTGATCCAAGATATGAAATGGTTTTAGACTGAGGAAGGTGTTTATATATACATAGTGGACAAACGCCTTTTTTTAAAGTAGGGGCAGCTTGTTCGAGAATCTGAAAGGAACTTAGTCAAATTACTATTATTTTCAGATGATTTAATCTGTGTAGAAGATGTGAAAATGCCAATAAAAGGCAAAATTAATAATCAAATTCAGTAATGTAGCAAAGTACAAAATCAACACACAAAAATCAGCAGTGTTCCTTGGGCCTGCCTCGCAAGTGCAAGGTCCTGAGTTCAGTCTTGGTAACCACATACAATGTTGGGTGTGGTGACTCACGCCCACCAGCCATCAATACCACATGCCACAGTGCCGGGCGTGGTGGCTCACGCCTGTAATCCCAGCACTTGGAAGGCAGAGGCAGGACAAATGCTGAGTTCGAGGCTTGCCTGGGCTACATAGTGAGCTCAGAGCCAGCCTGAACTACAAAGCAAGGCCCTGTCTCAAAAAAAAAAAAAATCAGCAGTGTTCCTGCACACTAATAATGAACCCACTGAGAAAGAAATTAGGAAAATATAACATTCACAATAACATCAAGAGAAGCTAAATACTTAAGAATTAACATGACTCAAGAAGCACAAGAATTACAGTACTACCCTGAAAAAAAATCAAAGAGGACATCCGAAAATGGAGAGATATCCCTTTTCCTGGATAAGCAGAACTAATATAGTCAAAGCATCTCTACTCCCTCAGTGGATATACAGATTTCATGTAATCCCAATTAAAAAAAAATCAAGAGCATTCTTTGCAGAAATGGAGAAAACAATCCCCAAATTCACCTCTAAGCAGAAGAGAACCAGAACATCAAACACAATCCTAGGTAACAAGGGCAAAACAGGAGGCATCACAGACTCAGACTTGAAGTTATATTACAAAGCTACTGTGATAAAAACAGTATGGTATTAACCCAAAAACAGATACACCCATCAATGGAACAGAAAAGAGGATGCAGAAATAAGCCCTAGAGTATTCAACTATTTGATCTTTGATAAATGACACCAAAACACACATGTTAATAAATGGTATTGAGAAAACTGGCTATGTGCACACAGAAAATTGAATCTAGACTCTTTATCTTTCACCATGTACTAAACTAAAATCAAAACAGATTAAAGAAGTAAATGTTAGAAACAACCCACTGGCAGGTAAAACTCCTGAAGGCACAGGCACAGGCAAGGACTTTCTAAGCAGAATCCATTGCACAGGAAATAGTACAGAAAACCAGTAAATAAGATCAGGTAAAATCAAAAAGCTTCTACAAAGAAACAACCAATTGAGTGAACAGATGGCCTGAAAAATGGGGGTAAACTTCTGCCAGATATTCCTCAGTCAAAGGACTAATACCTAACATTTATAAAGAACTTCAAGAATTAGACCACTCAAAATAAAAGACCTGATCAAAAAATAGACAAGTTGGGCTGGAGGGTTAGCTCAGTGGTTCTAGCACCTGCCTAGCAAGTGCAAGGTCCCTGGTTTGATCCCCCATACAACAATACCGGGCGTGGTGCTCACACCCACCAGCAATCAGTACCACATACCACAAATGCCAGGCTTGGTGGCTCAAGCCTGTAATCCCAGCACTCAGGAGGCAGAGGCAGGAGGATTGCTCAGTTCAAGGCTTGCCTGAGCTACATAGTGAGCTCAGAGCCAGCCTGAACTACAAAGCGAGACATTGTCTCCAAAAAAAATGGACAAGTTGAATAAACAGACACTTCACAGAAGAACAAATGGTCAATAAATACATGAAGAAACGATTGACTTCAATGACCATTGGAGAAATGTAAATCAAAATAATATTAGGATTCCATGTTATCCCAGAAAGAAATCAAATAATAACAAATGCCAGTAAGACTGTGGAGAAAAGGAGAACTTCTACATTCTTGGTGAATGCATAAATTAGTACAAAAACTATGGAAATCAGTATGGAGATTCTTTTAAAACTCCAAGTAGAAATTGCATTTGACCCAGCCATTTTCTTCTGGGTATCTTCCCCAAAGAGTTAAAGACATCCTATTAGAGTGGCCCATGCCTATCCATGTTTATAGCAGCACAACTCATAATAGCCAAATCTTGGAAGCAGCCTATGTCTCCATGAACAGACGAATGGACAAAGAAAATGTGATATTTACACACAATGGAGTACTACTCTGTCACGAAGATAAACTTGTCAGAAAATGAATGCACTGTGGGGCCATTATGTAAGTGAAATAACGGCACACACAGCTTAAATATCACATGGTCTCTCTGGAATGAGAAACCCAAATTACAAATGAAGAGCAAAATAAAAGATAACCGGAAGTAAGAAGACAGAATTTTCTCAAATGGGAAGGGGATTATGTCACTGAGGCAGAGAGAGGAGGGAAAGCAGATGAAAAAGGGAACTAAGGGACTGAGGATTTAACTCAGTGGTTCCTGGTTCCTGCCTGGCAAGTGCAAGGTCTCGAGTTTGATCCCTGGCACGAGAAAGAGAGAGAGAGGTGGGGGGAGGCAGGAAGGAAGGAAGGAAGGAAGGAAGGAAGGAAGGAAGGAAGGAAGGAAGGAAGGAA